>CM076582.1:1057893346-1057972900 GCA_034641835.2 Pinus albicaulis
TATGAAATGTGTGAAAATTGTGAATGATTTCACGACAATTTATATTGTCGCGAAATGTGTTTTAGTAGGGGCTCTGCAAAACTTTCCGGCCAATGGAAAGTTACACAATAGTTCGGCTGAACTATTGTGTCATTAGATTTAATGAGCCGTTGGTTTAAAACATAGTTCAGCCGAACTTAGATTAAAATTTCGGCCGAACTAATGCATCACCAATTATGCAAAACCAGGCTTTGAATACGGTTCTGCAACTTTGGACTGATTAAACTCCATGAAAGGTTGTTAATTAACTATCGAAACCAAGACAAGAATTTTTAGAATTGAATCTACTTTCAGGAAATATAACTTTTATGGAATCTCATAAGCGTTTACTAATTTTAATTATTTTTCTAATAAGATGGGTGCAAACAATTTCTGAGGGTCATTGTGATTCAGTGAAATGAAAATTTTGTATCTCCAAAAATACATTGTAAAAAAAATTGAAAAAATTATGGGGCATTACATTGGTCCTTCGTCTCTAATGGGTAGCTTTTATATTTTTAGTTTGTAACTTATATGTTAAGAAATTTCTTGCGACGCGAAACATATCCAAAATACACATTTTTTTTGTATTGGACCAGTTCAAAAAATTCTAGTAATTATGATATGCATCCATTGGCTTTGTAAATATGACGAAACCAAAGTAGACTCTGTCTAGATTGTTGTAACATATTTTGTTTTCTCAAAAACACAAATTTTCAATGAATACAACATTGCGTCATAACATGACTTCTTATGAATCCTTTGATTGTTAAGAAACACACACTCAAAGAAACGCTAAGTTGACATATCAAATTTGCATAAAAAATTTCAAAAAATAAGTAATAGAAAGCTAACAAAATTTCTCACAACTTTTATTTTTATCGCAAAATGAAATTCTACACAGAGAAATTGTTATAGTGTGCAGAAAGTTGAAGAACCGAAAAAAATGAAAAATTTTTCTCAAAAAAGGGCAAAACGTGTAACCCAGCTTCACATTTTCACCTAATATGAAAATCTATGTAGTTGTTAATGTTGAAAATTTGACAGTATATAAGCCTCCTATGATTGAAGATCATGGAGAGAATGTTTTTATTCCTTCAATTGAATATTTCTCTCCTAAATATCTTGAATAATTGCAACAAGATAATATTCATTATAGAATAATAAGAACATAAAAATGAGGGAATGTGTAGTACCTTCGTGCGGGGATGAAATGTAAAAATCCAATAAAAACCAAATGGATTGAGATGGGAAGAGTGAGGGAACTATACCCTCATCCTTTTTCTAACTGAAAATTATATTTTGAAGGTCCAAAAGCTTCTATTGGTGAGGAATGATCTAAGGGATAAATATAGTGCTCAAATTTCAAACTGCTCAAAAGTGCTCAACATTGGTTCCAAAATTTAGATATTGTCTCCCTAAATCCAACACAACTTGAATCACTCAAAACTAATATCGTATGCTCCTGATACCATTTTCTGATATTTTTTTCTAACTAGCTAAAACATTTTGCATGTTGGATGTAGGATTTTTGACTTGGAATGTTAATTGGGCAAGTTGAATGTACTTCATAGGCCAATGGAAGGCTTCCAAGTGCCCTTACCATATTGGTTTGGGGTTGATGTGTTTTGAGTGGATTATTAGTGGTTTATGTGGACCTATGAATGGGATCCACTTGGCCCAATGGTTGGAAACCACGTGGCCTCTCATGGGCAGTTTAAATTTTTGGTTCATGGCCAAGCTAACCTCCACAGGGATCAAACACGAGAACAAGTGCAGGATAAGGTAGCAATCTACCATAACATCACGAGTGTTGTAACCCATATTGGTGGAAAATACTATTTAAAGTTTTGTTGAATGGTATTTGGGGGGCGGAGCTAGGGCTAATCCCTCGCCCTCGGTCACCTTACAACCTACAAAACTACAGGTGGAGAGGAGTCAAGGGCTTGGGGTTAACCCTTTCCCATGGTACTGGCACTCTCATAGAACCTCATGATGGGTGCGAGGAATAGGTAAGGTGTCACGAATAGGTGCGAAAATTTGGGGATAACCTCAGGCGTATGAACTATGTGGCCCAATTTTTCCACTGAGAGGGGTCATTGGAAAATTAAACCAAAAAACAATTTGCACCTTATTCAGCACGAATCTCGCTAGTGCAAGGGAGAAATGCAGCTTGGTAGTTCTGAAAAAGGATAAATTTGTAGAACAGTTAGCAAGGGAGTCTAGTTTGTATAGCGTTAGTCATCAATATTTTTACTTTCTATTTATGACTAGTTCCCTAGCTGAGTTTTCTAGAAACTGATCTCAAAAATATCAATCTGTCATCTAGAAAACACCCCAAAACATTTTTTGTCCTCCTATCCCTTCCTGTCAGTCTATGATGAGAACAAACCCTAGTTGTCAAGTCCTATCTAGTTTCAACAAAGTAACCCTGTCCATAACTGTCATAGCTGAAAGTTATCTGCTGTCACTTACCCTTGTTTCTCATGCCATTCGTGATCCAAAGGTTGACAAAGTGTCTGCACTCTATCCCTAGTTATCTTGTCATTTGAAAATCTGATCATGCCTAAGAAAACACTCAGAATATGTGAAATTTTTCCCTAAGTTATATAGTGGTGTTTAGAGAGTTTTTCCTTGGCTAAGACATCCTAAGCCATAAGCCTCTGTCTAGTACCAATCAACCTTGAATTAGTTCCTATTCTGTAGAACAAGTCTTGATCCATCCATAGGTCGCACAGCACTAAGAGGTAACTTTGTCTTGTTTCAGAATAAGTTCAACAAAGATCTAAATCAGGAAAAGAGAAAGTTTGTCGCTCTCTAAAGAAATCTGCTTGAATCAAGCATAATCACCATGAAACACCATAGGAGCTCTCCAAGGTTCAAAATAATTTTTTTTTACATCTCTGTAGAGGTGTAATTAAATGATGATTAGTATACAAAGGAGGGAAAAAGAGGGAAGTTCAAGTAGGTTCCCCTTGTTGAAAATATTTTCCATCAATGATCAGATGAAGAGTAGTAACTAAGAGCAGCAAGTGTACATGTTATAAATCCAAAATTTTCCTGAAGAACAAAGATTACTCATCAATTCAAAATGAATAACAAGGACTGAGTAATGTTGATCAGCAATGCTACATAATCTTCCGAAGAGCATCATCATGTAGGGCATAAGAAGACAGCTACTTCTTATGCTACCTTGAGCCTGGAATGTGAACATTAACCAAAGAAATTTTCAAGGTGCCCTGACAACACAGTCAAGGGGAAAAGATAATCCAATGATACCTATCAGCAAACACTTTCTTGGTATTCTTCAAACAAACATACAGAGCAGATACAATGATTTGAAATATATGTAGACCCTGTGTTAAAAATGACCTCCTTCAAAGAGCAGAGGGTTAGAAACACAATGATAACCTCCTTCATAAAAGAAGATGGTTTTAAGCACAATGACAGAAAACCTCCTTCATATAAAAGTAGAGGGTTAGAAGACATGTTGTTTTGACCTCCTTCATTAATAAGCAAAGGGTCAAACATATTGTTGAGAAACTTCAGTAGCTACTTGGCGCTTTTTCTTCCAAAGATGAAAAGAGGATGCATAGCAGGATTAAGTGATTTGTTTGAGAAAGGTCTCTTTTGGTAAGAAAGATTGAAAATCACTGATGAGTCAATAAGATTTTATGGGATAAATGCCTTTTCCACATCAAAAGCCAAAGGTGACAATATGGTGCTAAGAAGCCTTTGTTTCTTATATCTATGAAATCATCCTTCAAAATATACTCTGAGGGTGGAGTTTTTAGCTAAGAGCAGCCTCAGCTAAATGGCTAAGGAAGTAGACCAAGCTTGGTTTTCAAATGACTTCTGCAAACTCACATGAAGAGGCATCTCACATAGATCATATATATGAAAAAAGGGCATTCCTATTTTTAAACAAATCCCTTATGGTTATAGAAATAATTCATCCAAGTGATGAATGAAGTAAAAGCACCGAAGGTTACTTCCAGCTCAATCAAAGGACAGAGGGCGCAGTGTAAGAGGGTGAAAACTTTCACTATTTGTAGGCCTCCTTCAGAAAAAACAAAGGATCAACTCTCCAAAATATGTTCACCATGAAATAGCTCGTTCAAAAGGTTAAAAGGTGTGATGAAACCATATTTCACTTTCAATCAAAAGGTGCCTCCATCAAATGATAAAAGACAGAGCTTTAAAAGACCCAGGAAATTTACATTTTGAAATGGTTTTAATCAGAGGATAATGACCTTCATCACTTCATAAACAAGTGGATTTTCATATTAGGTTCTAAGAGGCTGCATTGGTGGTTTTAAGTGGATGATCTCCTGGATTAAAATCAAAGGATTAAATCATGGTTTAGGGAACCCCTTACCTCACAAACTGTGGATTACAATATCATTTTTGAGAAGCATTCTATTAAATGTGGCAGACTATTCCAAAGAATTTTTCAAGGAGGTGAAACATCCATTAAAAGGGCCACCCCAAAACACAAATGAACATAGCCACTTTTCAAAAAGTTCGTTCAAATCACAAAAAGAGATAAGTTCAAAGTTGATAAAGGAAGTTTTGAAAGAAAACCCTTATGAGTATAAAGGGCATGAAGCCAATGTTCATTTTCACTTTTCAAACTGAATCATTGAGGGAGAATAGGTATTGAGTGATTTCCAAATCATTTCGAGCTTGATTCAATGTGCAGCGTGCCTGTAGGTGTCTGCTGAACAAAACTATGAAGGACGCAGCGCGCCTGTGAGTTTTCGCGGCACGCATATGCCGGTGTTAGACAGGCGCCCAGGGTTGACCCGACAGGCTTGAGCATGGTGTTTTTTCCCATTCAGAGCCTGCCTGGCCCATCAACCAACTCTGAACGCCCGGGCCACTATCAACATAGATTTGAAAATAGCCCTCAATATTGCCGAAAACTCCAAATTTACATAGAGGGGTCATCTCAATGACATCAAAAGACATGGTTAACAGGTATCTATGGTTCCTCTTTGCCTAATTTTTTGGTTTAAAAGAATGATTAAATCAATTTTGCTAAAAGAGAAACACAAAATATGCCATGTTTATTAAGATAAAGATAAACAGTGAATAAGAGGAAGGGGCTATTTGAAAGTTTTAAAGGGTTTTGAGTAATTAAGAGAAACAAGAGCATAATTTTCTCTCAAAACATACCTTGTTTACCAGCCTAGGAAAGAACAGAAATTTCAAAGGGTCAGTAATATTTCAAGAGGGAAAACATTGTTTTTTTCAATGTAGCCTTTCTGCTCGAAAACATAGAGAAACAATGACCAGTAAAGAGAGACAGAATTTTTTTAGAAGGCCTTTAAAATTAGTGACAGGGAGACTGTTGTTTTGATAAAACAAAATGATCTTCCTCCAAAAAGGATTGTTTTTCTCAGTCCCTTAAAACAATGATATATAAGGGGGAGACAAAAAAAATTTTAAAGGCTTATCACTCAGTGATGAGGAGACTACCTTTTGTTTTAGGGAAACATTGATAAAGTAGCAAAGGCCTTTTGGTAGTTTCAAAGAAGGATTAGTTGTTTTCAATTTATTTAAAGGGAGAGCACAGTGTTTTTCTAAGAGTGCATTCTTTGTTTTGAGGAAAAATAAGATAATGATTGGGTGAAACAGTTTGTTATTAGTTCACAGGGGTTTGCTCAATCCCTTAAAAACAGTGATATCAAAAGAAAACAGTGATTTCAAAGAAACCCTTTTTGCTTCAAATAACCACAGAGAAGTAGTGATTACAAAAGAAGGTAGTGAATAGGGGGAAAAGTTCTTATTGTCAAAAACAAAGGGAGCTTCTTTCACTTAACAAATTTTTTTGGCCAACTAAGGACAAACTTAGTCTTGCAAAGAGGGAAAGGTGTTTTATTTTGATTGAGGGCCCCTTTTCAGTGATCAGTTAAATAGTTTACCTTGGCGGGTCAGTGAAGGGTATTAGAAGCAAAATGCCTCCAAAGAAATACAACAGGAGCATGTATCACAATAGGTATGAGCCTATTACAACTCAGGAAGTGAATGAATCTCCTTCAGTACTCTTTGATTTTCATGAAGTAGGGTGCTTAGAATTTTTCCAAAAAGTCCAAGAGGTAAAAAGTCACCTTCCTTTGACACATTTGTTTTCTTTAAGGCTACAAGGGAAGCATGTCCATCTAGCAGGTCTATATTTCAAACTGTCTCCTAGGTCTATCTCCAAAGCTACCAAAATTCCCTATATTGGAGAAAAGTGGTTCAAGAAAACATACCTAGATCTGAATCACTACAAACCCTTTCTAAAACCAGACCATAAGGATTCTTGCCAGGCTATTTTCCCTTTTTCCCACTTGTTGACCAACTATGCCCCTCTCATCAAAATCATCATGAAGTATTTCACGTGTGAAGCAAGGTTTTCTAGGATTTATGCCTATCATATCCGGCTTCTTATGCATTTCACAAGAACTAAATTGCTGAACCTACCTTTCTTCCTCTATAGAAGCATTGAAAATATGGTCTCTATTGTCCAAAAGAACCCCTCAGCTCAACAACAAGCTTGTCTATTTCATCATTCCCTTATCAAGATCATCATCCTCCATCAACTTGAGAAAAAGGGAGTTTCTTGGGACTTTTTCATCTCCCATTATGATTTTTCCATTGCCTCTTCATCTCATGTGCCTTCCTCATCGTCGACTCATCATGTTTCTTCTTCTTCTAGTAAATCCACTCCTAAAAATAAAAAATCTCCTATGATTGAGAGTGAAGAAGAGAAGAGGCAAAATAGTAGTGAAGAAGGGCAAAGTGACAAGAGGCAAACTAGTGATGAAAAAGGACAAAGTGAAGAATCTAAGCATGACAGTGAGCATAAACAAGATGATGATGAGCATGAACTAATTGATGGTGAGCACAGAAGTCATGAAGAGGAACATGATGGAAGCCAACACAACAGTGATCATGATGGTGATGAGGGACAAAATATTTAAGGTAAAGAGCACAATAGCCATGAAGAAAACAGGGACAGAGATGAACAAGGCAGCCCTGAAGAAAACATACAAAGTGGCAGCCAAAACAGTGATGATGAGGGTCATGACAGTCCTCAAAAAGACACTTATGATGAGAAACAAGATAGCCCTCAAGCAAGTAATGATGATGACAATAAAACACCTAACAGTGGGGATTCCAAATAGGGCAGCGTAGAGCAAAAGGACCAAATCAGTGACCATGAGCATAGCAGTGGTGAAGAAAAACAAGAAAATCTTCAAGCAAAAGAAGACAATGATAAAGATGAAGCTGGAGCAGATGATGATGGAGGCAGCAAGGTAAAATACCAAGATGAGCAAGTACAAGTAGATAAACCTCCTCTCTCTTCTCCACACAACCAAGACCATCTGCTAGCTACCTTTCCTAGGCAAGGGGCCATGACTCTTCCTCCAAAAGTGGCTAAGCCTAGAAACACTAAATCAAAAAATAAGAATACCACTCTAACAGTGACTAGCAATTTCACAAGAGAACTAAGGAGTAGAGTCAAACTACCTAGGAAGAGCATTGTTGAATTACCAAAGAGGAAGAGGACCAAGAAGCCTATCCAAGACAAGGGGAAAGAAAGAAGAAGAGGCCGCCCTTGCTCGATCTTATCCTCTTGCTCAATTTCTCACCCAAGAAATAGAAAATAATAGAGAATCATGGCTTTAAAGGTCCAATAAAATTTTGGAGGATAATTCTAACAGAAACTTGAGCCTACAAAAGAAGATGATCGGGCACTACAAAAAGCTAAATCAATTTTCCTGAAAGAAATTGAAGGTTGCACAAGAAAGGCTCAAAGCTACCCGAAAGAAGCACCCAGTATAAAAAATGGAGAAAGGCACATCAGCACTTGAAATATTGGCCTCATATTCTCTACATGTTTCTAAGGACCCATGAGGAGCTTTCTCGCCAAAATTGAGCAAATTTTGACCAATTTTTTTTTTTGACATTTTTGGGCCTAATTGCAGAAATTCATGGGCGCCACCATTTTTTTTTGGATCATCCTTAATGGTTGAGAGTGGTATCATTAGATTCATTAAATTCAACGGCATCTACTCAAAAAATTTTAGAGCCAAAGGATATGTTTTGATCCCCAAAGATGCGAAAAACAATGATTTTTTGACTTTTTGCCTCACATATCAGCAAGGGCTACTTTTCTGGTTTTTTCCACTTAGTTCAGTTTTTCACATACTTCCGTTGATCATTTTGGTGAAAATAAAGTATTTTCAGAAACTAGATGTCAAGGGATTTCAAACGAGCCATCACGTGCCTCGTTTTGACATCGTGAGGTCCCTCAAAAGTTGTCTTCAAAATAGGGAATTATTTGCTGCTACGTTCCTGTAGCATTTTGGCAAAAAAGGCAATTTTCTGAAGTGGCTTATCCAAATGTGCGCTAGGCATTTTTTAACCATTTTCAGTAATGAAAAGTCAATATTTTTTCCTTTTTTATCATTTTATAGATATTTTGAAGATATTTTGTGCCTTCATCTTTGCAAAGCCTCAAGGAAAAAATCAGATATTAGTTTTTAGCCTATGAGCTTCTAGTCAGTTTTGTGAAGCTTATCTTCTCATTCTCCTATATAAATCATGGAAAATCATTGTAATATTTTTGGTTGAAGATTTGATAAAAAACACTCGACTTTGAAGATCTTAAGAACTTGACTGAGCTTAGAGAAATATATGTTATGAGTCTTGATGATCAAACTTGTTTTATGGAGTGAATAGCTTGACTTGCTTGCCTAGATGATGGAGAGGATCTATGCGCAGGATTCCATGGCTTGGTAAATAGTATTGTACTTCTTTTCAGTTATGTTTTCTTAGTTTTTCACATACATAACCATGCTTCTTGCTTGTTGTAGGTCAGTAAAGAATAGTTTGAGGTATGCCCATGGTGGCTCATCAAATTTCTTGACTCATTACAGTTTCTATGTTTTCATATTTCTTAGTCATGTCAAAGGATTCTTAACTGCCCTTTGGTACACTAAATTTTTTTTATTTATTTCCTTAATGATTAATATGACATGGTATATTTTTTGATTCATGGTATGCACTGCTTATTCATACCTGTTTAAACCTCATTAAATAAATCTCCTTTGAAGTATTATCTGTCTAGGTTAAATTAGAGAGGTCTTGTTTCGATCTTGCCCTCTACCTATACTTGTAGACTTATTTCAAATTGGTAATTAGATTGAATGTGTTGCTTAGGAGTTTCCTTTCCACATTTTGAGCTGTTGGTTTGTCTTACATGTGTTCTCAACCAATGAAGGTGATTTTCCCACAATTAGAGGGTCTTATACCTCTATGCATCACCTGAATGTTTATTTTATGCATCTATCAGTTTGAGTTGGATTCATAGTGATTAATGGTTAGCCCTAACACATGAATACTCGTTGTTTAGACTATTTACGCTTAAGATCCCCTTGTCTTGCACCAACTTGATGTTCATTTCGCTTCATAAACCACCTGAAATATCCATTCGCTATACTAAATCGGCCCTACAATACACCCTACCCATTGTCTTGACATCCTTGGCTTTCTTTTGACCCCATAGCCCAGTTTATCTCATTTTATTGCTCTATTTTGATCCACTTGATTAGTTTTTCCCCAAGCAACTAAAAAACAAACAAACAAACGCACTTAACAACTAGCCTAAAATCTAAACAAACTAAGAGAACAAACTCACATCTTTCGCTTCATTAGAGAGATCCCTCTCTGAGTCCAGGAAGGCTAGGTCCTAGGGCTCCAAAGATTGGTTTGATGTTACTCTGTCATTTGGTACATCAATCTGCCAAATCACGGGAACTTAACATATAACAATTAGGAGTAGAACTTCTATAGAACATAAATTTCTCATTTTTTGACCAAAATGAGCCAAACAAGAGCCCAAATTGGGGTTTTTGACTATTCTTAAAACATTGGAGACATTCTAAGCATTGTAAATCCATGAAATCACAGATTTGAGTACTCAGTGAAAGAGGCCCATCGTTGGAAGCTGGACTAGGGAATGTAGCCCATGATGGGTGAACTCCTTTATCATTCTATTGTTTTGTGTTTATGTATACGGTATGATTGTCTCTAATTTTATGGTGCAAACTTAGATAAAAACCTTTAATTTATTTTATTTTACAAATTTCTCAATTTCCTAAAAGAAAAAAAATTACTTGCACATTTCATAAAACCTTCAAGTTTACAAATACAGATAAGGTAGCACACTACAAGGCCCCAAACCTATCATGGTGTCACTCCATTTGGAAACAATTGACTTGTTGTAGGTACCTTCCCCTAAGTAAATTTATAACACCTAATCTACACCTTTTTTCAAAAATTCATAGGATTCAAACACCCATTCTTTAGTGGATCCAACCTCGACAGAACATTTTGTACTAAGCACGAGACACAAGGGAACTTATTCCCCTATGTTCAACCTTTAATGCCTATTTTCTCTAACTCCAAATTCTCACCTCAACCCACCATACATGCAACCCATAGTTCCTATCACGTTCTAGCTCCAAGTGCTCAACTTGGATTCAAAAATCCACCAACCCAATCATGATCTTCCTATTAATTAAATTTTTTTCATATCCTTGGAAATTATTGACTTGGAAAAGGTTACTAATGGCTTTGATTTTCCATAATCTATTGGGGCCATCCATACCGTACAATATTCCTTCTGATATCCCAAAATTCAACAAAAAACAACCATGTACACTTCCCCTAAAGGATAATAAAAATTTATGGCTAAATGTGATTTATTTGAGGCATATAAGATGAGATAAAGTACTAATAAATCCTACAAAGCCTATATGCTCTATGCCAAAGTTCAGGTACTTAATTCCTAAACCAATTTTATGGTTTTTTTATGTTAAGGTTTTCTTGATTTTCAATGGTAAGGTACATGATTTAATATAATAGCCAAGTGAAAAGGCCTTTTGATGAATCATCAAGAAAGGAATCAAGCCTTCCAAAAAAATAGTGGATTAAGAGTTTTTACTGTAGATTTATGATTGAAAACATGCATAAACAAAAAACTATGGATGAATCCATTCCTAAACAAGAGGGTTTACCATGAAACAATGTTAGATTTTGTGTTTGCATTTTTTTTTTGTTAGTCTAGACTAATCCTAATATTTCCATTTTTTCTCCTTCCATCCCACCCACGGGCTTCGAATCGGTGAAGTTGTAGACTGAGTTCCTTAATAGTGCACCCCATCACCTACTGCTCTACACCATGTGGGCTAATTTTGTGTTTGTATTACTTATTGGTGCAAATTCTGTTGTATCAAACATAAAAATCACACAGGTACTCACTTTTTAGAAGTTTTCCACATAATCCTAGATATATATTAAAATGATAAATAAGGATTTTAGTAAATTCAATAGTTGGTGTGTTACATATCATTTTGTCACATCAGCTCAAAAGGCCTGAAAAATGAATTGATAAACATCCTTAAACAATTCGTTACTATCCCTTTGCAAACCCCTAAGAATCACCTCTCCAAAACACCTCAGTTTATTGATCCAATAGCTCAAAAATAATGTTTTTGGCCCTAAATTTCCCTTACCATTAGTGCACCTACCAGCACAGGTTTCTCTACTCTACAAGTGCACTCATTCTTGAAATTCGAGAAAAAAAAAAAAAATATTGAAGCCTCTTATTCCAAAAGCTTCCAAGGTATTTTTAACTATTTACCATGGACAAAGATCATTAATTCCTATATGATCATATCTTGGAGACATATCTCTTATCCCTTGCACTCATCCTCCCATAATATGTGAATATGAAGCCTATATTGGTAATTGAATAATAATTTCTAAACTATCACACTCCTATAAATTTACCACCTCCCGTAAGGCTTGGGTTGGCTTTTGAAGATTGATAGTGCCCTCTTTCTGCTGCTTTGAGCCTAAATGAGTTACCATGTTCATGATTTAAGTTTGATGTTGAGGTGTTCTTTGTGACAAGGAAGGAAAAGTCAACCTGGGGAGACATCTACTTAGTCAACTTTTATTTATGGTTGTAAAATATCTCCTATATTTGTCAATACAAAAAGTCTTTTGTTTTCCTATATTTGTTGTGTTATGTTTTCACTCATATGTTTCAATGCCATGCTCATTCATTGAAGACATATTTTTTATTATGCTATGTGGATTGTGGTTTATTTTCTTGTTTTAGTCATGTGTACAAGTTCTAATTATACTACTTGGAGTTAGAGTTGGAGCTTACAAGCAAGGAGGAAAAGCAGACCTGCCTTAGATTCCAAGTAGAATTATTTCCCATTTTCTAATTTCTCATAGGGAAACTTGAATATTTTTTTCTTCTATTGTACTAGATCATACCACTAGATCTAGGGAATTCATCTTTGTTTGCATCCGTGAAAATTTCGTATTACCAATTGGTAACTCTATTGGGAAACCATTCTTCCCTTAGTGGCTTCCTTGACTTTAGAATCTTAAAGAGACCTTAATTGACTCACGTAGACATTGATTGACCTCGGGATAACACTATTTTGAGCTTGGTTGGGTTTCTAGTGTCATGTTTTGACTGGATCATGCCCAACTCATTCCGTTTTCTAGGAAAAATTGCTTCAGTGCACCTATTTCTTCATCTTTCCTACGCTGCAGTGCACTGGTGTCTATTTTGCACCTACACTGATCGTGAAGGATGAAAAAGTTTTCATTTATTTTCCTTGGTCTTTGTTTTTCTTTGGTCCAAAATTTTTTCATGAGTCTTTGATTTTTTTTTGTATCTATGTAAAGCCAATGAGTTATCTATGAGTGTTGATCACCTTTGAGTGTCATCACTTTTTTAATAATATTTTTCTTCATTCTTTCTTTCTTCTTGTCAATTAGGGTTTGTATGCATAGATTTATTATTGAATTTGAAAAGTAAATTTCACATTACAGTTAAATTCTATGTGGTTTATTTTTGCTAGCAATGAATTTGCATTCATATGTTTCTTTACATTTAAAACATTAAAAGAAAAGAAAAGAAAAATAATTATTTTCGTTATGTATATGACTTTGATTTTGATTGGAATAGTGAAGTTGAGGATATTAATTTTTGCATTGTTGATTGATTTGTTGTTCCCCTACTTATTTAGGCCTTTCATTTCTAAAAGGAAAATGAAGAGAGTTAGTTCTTTTATATTAGTTTCATCATTGGTGTGTTAAAGTGACATCATGTTTTCAACTTTGAAATCAAAACATAAATGAAGATAAACTCTAAAGTATAAATAAGTAGAATTTGAAACTTAATGACACACGTGAAGGTCTAGGGTAGAGACACATCTCGATGTCTTTAAATGTAAGAGTTAATTTTTCATGTTAGCATTACACTCCAGGGATGATATTTCATTCCATGTATGTAGGTGTATAGGACCGTTCTCCACGTACCTTCGAGTATATCGAATGGTGCTCCACGAATTGATAAGTAATGGGAAAGATCTCATAGAATGGTTACACGTTAGACAACACTACTACACACTACACTTCCACATACCTCAAGGTATATTTTGGAAGCCCTCACTATGGTGTTATCATGCCTTAGGTAATCTAGTTGGCCGCCTTGTACACTTTGATACTATTAGCCACCTATAAAATTTGTCATATCAAATGGTGGCTAAAACATTTTGAAGCCTTCAAGAAACAAGTTTTATTGCAAAATTGTTAACTCTTGAAGTCTTGTGAAGACATCATGTCTTTGGATTAATCTTCACTATTGTTTCCCTTTCAAAATTCTGAAAATATGTTGTTTTCATGAAGAAAAGACTACTGCAAAAATCCCCATTTTTCCCTCATTTTACTCCTTTTTCCCTTCATCATTAACCTTCATTTTGTTCTATTTTCCCCCATACACTTCCTCTATTTTTCATGTATTCCATTCCTTCCCTCATAAAACCCCTTTTATAAGGTTTAAAACTCAGTTTTAAACCTTACTGAAACCCCCAAATCCATTGAAAAACCTTCAAAAAATCATAAAAAATAGTATTTTTAGCCACAGGTCTAAGCCCCTTTGGGCTAAGTCCTAAACCACTTCCCTAGATATACCCACGCCCTAGAACCAGGCGCTAAACCCATCGAGTGCTTATCACATCAGAAACTTTTTTTATGAGTGCAAGTCTTTTTGTGTTATAAAACCCGATGCTGATGAGCCCCTTTTGTTTTAAAAGCCCCGATCTGTTTGCCACTTCATATAACCCAAGAGCCCGCAATCGGGCCCTTAAAATTGTGAATAAACCCTTCTCGATCATATTTTCCCTTTGTAAATTCATCAAACCCACTTTTCCTATGTTCATGTTAAACCCGCCAGTTCATTGTTTTTAACATAAACCAACCGTTGATCTAAAGGCCGATCGACGATCCGTAAGATCTCGCATCAGATATTTTTCATCAGGGCACATTTGAAAAGGCCCCTCCATAATTCCAATTCCAATTGGCCCCTCTTATATCTAAAACCCAGTCCCTTCATCTTTTTCATGTATCCGAAGGCCCCACAATTGGGCGCTAAGCCTCTTATAATAAACCCTCCTCGAATGCATTTTCCTTTGTATTTTTTTTAAAAATCCATTTTTTGTAAATATAAAGGGACCCAACCATTCATTGGTCAAATCTATTCTCAATCGTTGATCTTAAAACAAATCAACGACACGCGCAATCTCACATCAGAGATTTTCCATCGGGCACGTTAATATGTTTTTTGCCCCCTCTGATTGGCAAACCCCCGATGAGTTATCAGCTGTCGATATTTTCCGCCTTTCCCTGATCTAACAACCCTTATCACTCCTTCAAAAAGCCCCATTCCTCTGCCTTTCAACCTCTCAATTCATTTCCCACCGTCGATCTGATCCGCAGATCGACGGCCCACAATCAATTGCATCGGCGCCCATTCTGTTTTCCCCCCGCTAATCACAGACCTCTGATTACATCTGGGCCATCCACGTCTCAATATCTGATATTCCATATTGAGCTCGCAACCTTTGTTAAAAATATGAAGCCCCGCTTTATAATGTTTTTTCGGCCAATCTCAACTGTTGATCTCTACAAATCAATGGCCCATATTAACCCATTCTTCGCCTTATATATTATTCCATTTAAACCCAGATTCAATCTCCACCATTGATCCATTTCATCCAATGACCCAGATTGAAACCACCTTCTCCTACCCCCACCTGTTATCACCCGTGCATCTTGTTGATATTGTGCTCTTCCCTCAGCTGTCTGATCTAAGACCTTAGATCTAATGGCCGGTGTGCATTTTTGCACAGATTTATGCCCGAGCATTAATTCTTAGAAGTCTACGTGATATGGGTGGTTTTGAAAGGCCATGTGGCAACCTCTGATGCATATCACATTCAAAAAGGTGAAACCACCTTTCTCCCATTTTTCTACGTGATACTAATAGTTTCTCAAGCCGAAACTACTTTCCCCTATTTCCACTGCATTCTATCACATTCGTCTTCCACCGTTGATATCTACAAATCAACGACCAACATTCAATATGGCCATTACATTATCGCCCTCCACCATACACCAAGGGATTTCGCGATCAACCACAGTCGTTGATCTTTGAGGCCAATATGACCTAACGGCCCAGAATCATTTCGGAAACCCCAATTTTCCTTCGTGCCTTTTTCACTTTTGATTAAGGTTTTAACCCCATTTCTTCGCATTTTTCACCTATGTTATTAAAATGTGACCCTGTCGCATTATGTTATTATGTTTGCTCCCGATCGTTGATCTCTGCAAATCAACGACCCTAACTTAATATTTCCACCATACTTCCAAACCGCCTCCTTTTTAACCTCTGCGATAATCTCCATCGTTGGATGAATTCATCCAACGGTCACACTCCAAAACTAAACCTCCAAAGTAGTCTGACCCAAATAATGTAGGATTTCTTAATTATTTCTTGGTTTTATGAAGGTTTTTAAAGCTTTCAAATATTTTAAAGGAAAAATTAAAGCTGAGGATGACGGTCCTCCTGGTCTTCATTCATTAAAGATTATCCATCTGCGGGGTTCCATATCACGTTTCATCAGTGTATCATGAGAAATGATGCCATAAGAACCCTTTACGCACTTGCACATCAACAAGACACATTAACGTTTAAAAAATCAAAGAGTATCAGTGTGAAAGGACCCAACCACAACAGAACTGAAGAATTGAAGGTTGAATCACTATTTTGGTGGATTACGGCTAAGATCGACAATCAAAAGCCTAATCCACTAAATTAAACACAGTTAAAGAACAAAAGGCAGAGAATTAGGCCTAATTATGCCTAACACACATATCAGAATTAGATTAGCCATGTTTTAGGTAAAAAAAAAATATCTACCAGACAGAGAAAGCCTCCACTACCACATTAGAGGCTAATTGATTCCTCTAAGCTACCAAAGCCACCTGTAGCCTCAAAGTATTCAACAGAAGCTGAGTTATTACCAGAAAATAGGATATTTTGCCTCAACATAGTTGAAAAGTTAATTCAGCCAAATGAACTTATTGCAAAATATCGATAGAGTTATTACAACGATGACACAGAGCCTTAAAGTCAACAAAAGCTTCCTAGCAAGCTTAAAAATTAATGTAAGTCAATTAATATAGAGAAATATATGTAATCTTCTCCATTGAGCCCTTCAAAGGCTGAGAAGCATTAATTGTATTAATTGAACCCATAGATCTTTTCTCTCTTCGACCTCCTCATTTCTCTATAAAATCTTCTTGAGGAGCTCATTGTAAAGGGTTGGTTGGAGAACTTTGAAATATACTTGTGCTCGAATTTTCTACATGTAAATAGTGTTCAAAGGCTCTTGAAGCTCTGTTTGTGATCGAATAAGTTAGGCTGAGAAGTGAAGATGATTTCTTAACTGAAACATAGGACTTGAAGAATGTAACTGGTTTGACATCAATATGCAAGCTGATTCTTGGGATCCTAGTCTATATCACTGGTGAAGTGCTTCTTTCTGTGTAATTGTTTTCCTTTCATGTATGCCATTTTGTCCATTTATTCTCTGATAAAGAACAACAAGCATAGAGTTAGGATTTACTGTTTACAGTACCCTTCTCTGATTGATAAGCTTTATCTCAATGTTTTCCTCTAAATTGTGTATTTAAGAATGATTCAGTACAGTTCAAGCAGTTAGGAATGCCGACATTCCCTCGTCCTACTGTTTACTTTAAATATTGTTCTTAAATGTTATCTTCATTATTTTCTTGGTAAATTTAGACTAGAAAAGTGATGGTGTGCCCTGTTTTCTAGCTTCTTTCTCCAAATGTAAATTCTGGAAATTTCCCTAAGTGTATGCTGAAAGCAGACTAGATTTAAAAGTATCTTATTTGATCTTAAGTTGCACTTTGTTTCTCTTATCTATTTTCATCCCTTCTAAAAGTAATTATGCAGATTATTGGATTGTTTGTCTATTGAGTTAGCTTTAATATGAACTTTTCCAAAGAGGTCTATGGTGAGCCCTTCCCTTTGGTTTTTTTTAAACAGTTACCTTAAAATGCTTTTCTTGTTTGGACAGAATATTAAATCCTAGTTGAAATTAGTGTCTGTTTCCATTCCATCATTTTATCTCAAAATATCTTGTGATATAGATGACTTTCCCCTTGGACCACTCTTGAAATTGTTGCACAATTAAACCCTTTTATGACTCCATAGCCCAATGGACTAAAAACCAGCATTATATGTATCTAATCGGACAAATATTGTTCTGATTTCTTGCAACTTCACACCTTTGAAACTCTTTCATTTTAGGAATTTCCACTCAACTAAAATCATGCTCAACCATCCAAAACAAACAAAAACCCTCGTTCTTAATAACTAGCCTAATATCATACCATAAATCCTTTAAAGATAAATCAATCTTTGCAATTGTTGGAGAGATCCCTCTCCGAATTCACGAGGGCTAGATTCCAGAATCCCAAAGTGGTTCAAGTGTTCTCTCTAGAGTTTGTATTTGCCAATCTTTAAAATTACAGGGAACTAACATTTCTGGTGACTCCGCTGGGGAATTTTCTGAGTTAGTAACAGTCTAAGAACACCTTAAAACTCCAGGAATCCTTGTCTTAAGAACATTTTCTATATTATCCAGTTGAGCCACCAGCAACTAACACATCTGGTGACTCCACTGGGGAAGTTTCTAAGTTAGTAACAGTATAAGAACACCTTAAGACTCTAGAAACCCTTGTCTCAAGAACATTTGCTATATTAGCCAGTTGAGCCACCAACAACTAACATTTCTAGTGACTCTGCTGGGGATTTCTTAGTTAAATGATAGTTTAAGTACACCTTAGGACTCAGGAAAATCCTAAATTCAAGAACATTGTGCAGTGAATAAAAGCAGCCCTCTTCAAGCACTACCAAGCAATGGTGATTATGATGAAACTTGTTTGAATTAGTGACAAACTAAGGAAACCTTATGATTCTCATAAGAAATTATCAAACCATGAAGGATCAACTAGCTTAGCCATAAGAGTAGACTGTCTTTGTCTCATAACCATAGCTAAGTTTTGAAATAGATTTAGGACACTCTTAGAACCCATAGGACTGAAATAACTCAGAAAACCCAAAAATATTTCAGATTGGTATTTAATAACATGGTGGTGGACCATAAAACCTTTTACCTCCAAAAGAGCTAAAAAATTCCACTTGCTGACTCCACAATCCTAAGCAGACCTTAAGACTCCACTGGGAAGACCCATAATCATCATAACATCATATAAAATCAGTTAGAAGGTTTTAGGATTAAAGTTTTCTTGTTTAAAAGATCAGTTAACCTCTTAAAGATTGTCATATCTGGTTGATCTTTTATTTTTTATTTGGGTCTGAAAAACACAACATAGTGGCTCCTAGAAAGATTCATACTAGAGCCTACCCTGACCCAAACCCACCTGAGATAGTTGTTAACCCTGAAAGTATCCTTAGGAAGTCTCCTAAGATTAAATCTTCAACTATTTTAAGATCACGCTTGAGAGCTAATTTAGTTCCGGAAAACCTTGCAGCTCTACAACAATCACAAGTTGACTTAAGAAATCCATTTATAACTAGGTCACTTGATGATTTAGATCAGCTAGATTCAGAGTCTTCACTTTCACCCCCAGAAACAAGTGAACTTCCTGGTAGCATAGAAACAACACCACCTGATTACATTTCCTTCACAATTTAGGTGTCTCTCATCCAAGATCAACTCAGCAATCTATTCTTGGTCCATCCACATCTGCTCTTCATACATCCACTGTCTAAACCATAGTTCCACTCCAACCCACTTTCCCTCTTTTTAATCCACCTCTTGTAAATCCACCCCCACCTCCTATCATGGCAGCATGGTATGCTCTGTTAGTCCTTCCTGTACCATTAGTTAATCTTCCACAAGACTATTAGTCCAAAATACCATTGCATGATGCTAGTAATGCTACTACTACTTCACAACATGTGGATAAGAGGAACGAATACTTTGAAAGAAATGAAATACATGATGAAACTGTCAAAATTAGATTATTTTCTCAGAGTTTAGGGGGAGAAGTAAGAAAATGGTTCAAAGGATTAACCCCTCACAGTATAAATGATCTCCAAGCCTTCCATCAGACATTCCTAAACAAATGGGAAGTGAGCATAAACCCTCTTCAAATACTTTCTTATTACAAGAATCTCCATAGAAACACTGCGAAAATTGTACAAGTTTACTACACTAGATTTAACAGTGTGTATAATGCACTTCCCCCAAACTTAAAACCTCCACAAGGCTCAGCTTTAAACAAGTTTCCTGAAAGATTTGATCCTGAGATGGCCTATCAGTTGAGAGAGAGATACCCTTTAACTCTTGAAGATATGAAAAAGGGAGCTCTTGCTGTGGAAGTTAACTTAATGAAGAAAAGAGCAAGAATGAAGAATGAGAAGAGAGTGTCCTTCAGAGAAGAATCTACACCTTCCACATCTAGCTCAAATATGGAAAGAATGATGGAGGAGATGATGAAAAAGATGAGCATACCTAAGAGAGCACAAGCAAGTCAAAACCAAACAGCTCCTCAAAACAAAAATCAGAACCAAGATCAGAATTTCAAAAGAAACCACCCTTAAAACAGACCAAGGGAGGACGATCAACAGATCACTCCTCCTTTTCATCAAAACTATGTAAGTGAGGTTGAAGAAACCGATGAGAAAATAGAGGAAGATGATATCAACATGCTGGGAGTAGATAATGATGACTTCAAAGTTCATTATGATAGAATACAAGGTCTATACACACGCTATGATGATAAAAGAGATGATCATGAAAGTTATTATCAAGACATGGAAAATGTCATCATAGAGTTTCAAAAGGAATATGACGTTAGAAGTAAAAGTAATCAGGAAACTCCCAAAACTAAAACCTCTGACAAATCTTCACAAAAAAACACTATAAATAAACCCAAAATTACAAAATAGAAAGACAAAATAATGGCTATAAATTTTGATAAAGATAAAGAGAAAGGCACTCAAAACAATGCAAAACAGAGTGCATGTCTTAGCAGTGTTAGCACCTCAGCTAATACTCCTGTTAAAATAATTTTGTCAAATGTAAATATAGCAAATCAGAAAACCAATTTTGCTAATAGAATGGTAGTTAATAAGGCTGAAACAAGCACTTCAAAGAATCAGATTCCTTTTAGCCTGGAGAAGGAAATTTCTAGAATTAAAATCTCTGTTCCCCTAACTGAACTAGCTGCCCATAATGTATATAGATCCAAAATTTTGAAGGCTTTTAACATAGAAGAGAATAATGACACTGTCAATATTAACGATGACCAACCAGAACTCATATTCGGTCCTAAGATTGAAGGTAGGTATCAAGAGGGACCAGTTCCTCCTTTTTATGTAAGTTTAAATGTTCATGACAAGATTTTACATAACGCTATGCATGATTCAAGGGCCTCTCACAATTTAATGCCAAAAAATGTAATGGAGAGCCTAGGCCTTGAAATCACTCGACCTTACAAATATCTTTACTCCTTTCACTCAAGCAGAGTAAAATGTTTAGGTTTAATTAAAGACCTTTGTGTTAACTTAGCACAAATCCCAACCAAATGTTTAGTCATGGATATTGTTGTGGCTGATGTACCCCCAAAATATGTTATGCTATTATCTAGATCTTGGGGCTCTAAGTTACAAGGAACTATGCAGATGGAAATGACATATGTGACCATCCTTGTTTTCAGTCAGACAAGAAGACTGTACAGGGAGTCCCATATGTAGTACATGGTTACTAGCCAAGACAGATCGCAAAACTCTCCCCTTTATTCTGTAAACACAGGCCTTGATTCATTTATCCTGTTCAATGATGAAACATTCAGTGAACAAGTGACTTTAACTGATTTAATGGCCAATAGACAGGAGGAGGAAGATGTAACATAAGTGTCAAAATAGTTTGCTGAGCCCGAAAACTACAGCAAACAACACACAGGTCTTGAGCTACAAATCATGCGTCCTTTGCTTTTGAACCTTGATAGTCAAGAAAGAAGTCCTCAATGCAATGAAAAACTTGAGGAATTAAAACAAATTCAACAAAGTGGTGATATTCAAGAATAATCCGAAGGCACTCTAGTTGAAGAGGATGATAGTCAAACTATTGAACCCGAGACTAGTCCTCTGTGGAGTATGAACATTGACGGTCCTGCACTAGGAGCAATGCTGGTGCAGTGGTTTGGATACGCAACAGTGAGAACAACCACACAAAAGGCCATTCATACAGATTAAACTTTCAGTGTTCGAATAACATAGTGGAATATGGATCCCTTCTTTTAGGCCTACATTTGTTGAAAAAATTAAGAGCCAAAAGAATTAAAGTTCATGGGGATTCAGAATTAATCATTAGGCATGTGAATGGGGAACACAACACTAATCACCCCAGACTTAGAGCCTATCGAGACGATGTCATGGATTTATTGAAAACTTCTGAGGAATCCCAATTTATTTTTGTCCCAAAAAAAAGGAATATCATGGCCCACATTTTATATTTTGCTACTAGAACGTGCTTAACGCCATATGAAACCAAAGAATGCACAACTCAAATTAAATTCAGACCAGCCATCCCTGATAACCAGAAGTATTGGAAAGTGTTTGATGGAGACAAACAAATAGAAGACTTCATGCAGTCCAGAAATGAATTTGAACTACCAAGTTCGGATTCAGACTATGAAACAGATTGCCCTAGTGAAGAAAATTTTCTTGATGAAGAAGAAAAGTCTCCTGAGATAGCTGATGTAAATATGTTGTCTCACAAACTTGAAAACACAAAAGAAATGACTGCATTGTCAGAAACAAAAGACTTAGAAACTCTACAGTCTAACAATCAAATTTTTCAAAAGGGCCTGGCCCCTTTAGAAGAGTTGTTTTATTTCAACGATGTGGCCAAGAAGCCAAAACTGGAGCCTATAGAAATTGAAGTTGAAGAGTGTAATATAGGCAATGAACTAAAACCGAAAATGATCAAACTGTCTAAAAATTTACTAGCTCACATTAAACTCAAATACATAGAGCTGTTTAAAGAATTTTCTGATGTTTTCGCCTGGAGTTATGAGGATCTGAAATCCTATGACACTGAAATAATTCAGCACAAAATTCCTCTCAAATAAAACCAAAGGAAATTCAAACAAAAACTGCGTAGAATAAACCCTATTCAGTTACCTTTGGTTGAAAAGGAAATCAAGAAAAAGTATGAAGCTGGTATTATTGTCCCTATTAGATATTCTAAGTGGGTGTCTAATCAGGTGTCAGTTAGGAAGGAAACAAGAGAAATAAGGCTTTTTATAGACTTAGAGACTTAAACAAAGCTTCATTGAAAGACAACTACCCTTTACCCAAGATGGACCATATTTTACAAAAGGTAGTTGGTTCTAAAAGAATTTCTTTGCTTGATGGCTACTCAGGATACAATCAGATTTTAGTTCATCCTCATGATCAATTAAAGACAACTTTTACTACACCTTGGGGCACTTTCATGTATGTGAAAATGCCCTTTGGTCTAATAAATGCTAGTGCTACTTTCCAGAGAGCCATGGACATCGCATTCTCGGAAGAATTGGGCTACTTCATCATTATTTACCTTGATGATGTCACTATTTTTTCAAAGAGAGATGAAGAGCACTTAGAACATTTAAGAAAAGTATTCGAGAGATGCAAAAAGTTTGGGATATCATTAAACCCAAAGAAAACACTATTCGGTATCCAAGAAGGTAAAATTCTTGGGCACGTCATTTCAGGAGAGGGTATTAAGATAGACCTAAAGAGGATTGAGACCATATTGCAAATCTCTCATCCTCAAAATATCAAAGAACTACAATCTTTCATTGGAAATATTAATTTTTTGAGAAGGCTCATACCCAACTTGGCTAAGCTCCTTAGAAACATTACAAACATGCTGAAAAAGGAGCAAGGGGTTTAGTGGACCTTGGAAGAAAAGAAGTCCTTTGAGCTGGTGAAACAAGCATTTACCAAAACACCAGTCCTAATAAGTCTTGATTTTTCAAAAGATTTTTATATTTTTTCATTTGCATCATAACATACAATAACTGCTGTCCTATTACAGAAAAATCCGCAAGGACAAGAGCAACCTATTGCATTATTTAGCAAGGCCTTGAGAGATGCACCCCTGAAGTACAACATCATGGAAAAGCAAGCTTTTACTTTGTTCAAAGCTTTAACAGACTTCAGAGTATACATCTTGCACTCACACATCATTGCCTTTGTCCCAAATTCAGTTGTGAAAGAGATTCTAACACAGAACCCAGATGGTAAGAGAGGTAAGTGGATAGCTATGATTCTTGAATATGATTTAGAAATCAAGGCCACTAAAGTCATTAAAGGCCAAGGTCTATCTAGATTAATGGCTGAATCAAATTTTGAAGTTCTTGATATTAATATAATTGATGTTTTAGATGAACAAGAGGAACTCTCAACCCCCATTGTTGAAGACCATTTTATGAATTATTCTTGGTACACTGATATTCTATATGTTTTGCTTAATTTGAATACGCCTCTTGGTTTATCAAAAACAAAGGCAAGGTTTCTAAAGCTAAAAGCTGTAAAATACTGCATTATAGATAAATGTCTTTATTGGAAAAATGCAAGTGGGATATTTCTTAAATGTTTGCCTAAGTATGATGCAGAGAAGGTTAACCCCGAGTTCCACGAAGGAGAATGTGAAGGCCACCTTTACTGGAAGACAACAGCCAACAAAATCCCGAGAGATGGTTACTATTGGCCCACTCTCTTTTTTGATGTGCACAAGATGATAATTGCCTATCATAAATGTCAACTTTTTGAAGGCAAAATAAATTTTTTGTCCTTAACTCTGCATCCAATCACTATTGAAGCTCCTTTTCAACAGTGGGGACTTGACTTCATAGGAGAAATCCATCCACCATCATCTGCCAAACATAGATGGATTCTCACTGCCACAGACTACTTCACCAAATGCATAGAAGCCATCCCTTCTAGGCAAGCCAATAACTTTGTCATCATAAAATTCATGGAGACTAATAGAGACTAATATCCTCTCTAGATTTGGCTGTCCTAGGAAGATCATCACTGATAATGAAAATGCATTTGGATCTTAGAAGATGGTTGAATTATATCACAAATATAAGATTACATTGGGTCATTCTACTGCATATTACCCTCAAGGTAATGGGCTAGAAGAATCCTAAAACAAGAGTTTGGTGAACATAATCAAGAAGTCGTTGGAGGACAATAAGAAGTCTTGGCACACAAAGCTAGTACATGCACTTTGGGTTGATAGATTAACACTTAAAAAATCTATTGGAATGTCACCCTACTAGCTTGTGTATGGTATAGATGAAAATTTTCCAACCAGCCTTGGTGTACCAGTTATGAAGTTGATTCAAGAGGTGCAGTCTGAAAATAATGACATGATCAGAAGAATAAATCAGACCATTCACCTTTAGCAAACCAAAGAGGAGGTTTACAACAAAGCATTACAAAAGCAAGAGATTATCAAGAAACTTTTTGATAGAAGAACAAAGGCCATCAATTTCAATATTGGGGACAAAGTGTTAAAGTGGGACTCAAGGAGAGAAGACAAGGGAAAGCATGGGAAATTTGACAACTTATGGCTTGGCCCTTATCTCATTCATTTTGCTGCTGGTAAAAATGCTTATTTCTTGCAAGAGTTGAATGGAGCTAAACTGTTTGGGGGTCCTGTCAATGGAAGGATGCTTAAACATTACTTCTCTTGACCATATCATGTGTGAAAGCCTTTTTATCATTTTTTTCTCATTATAAATATTTCATCCATCATTGCATTCAAAGTTAGAAAAATCAAAAATACAAAAACAGCAAAAAAGAGAAAAGGGGGCATATTGTAAAAACAATAAAGGTACAGCCCCATACCAAAAAAGAGAGAAAAAGTCTGAAAGTGTGCAAGCTCAAATGCCACTCCTGAAAAACATACTCCTAGTTAGTCATATAGCCTAATCATCACTAATTGGTTTTAAATTGACTACTGATAAGTTAGTGAATTATATTTTCCAAACAACTTAATCTTGGCTTATCAGTTAGGTAGATTAGGCTAGAAAATAAATGTTCAAACAAGCTCAAATTCTGAACCTAAGTGTCCAAAAGAAGAATGACTCCAATCTTTTCTAATTTTGAGTCAAAAACAGAGGTAAACTGGTTCTGATCAGCTCAAAATCTGAACTAGATAACAAGGAAAAAAAACTCAAATAAACTAAAAAAAATAACAGAGCTGAAGAAAAGAGAAGGCCATGCTTAGAACTTTCAGATCTTAAGCCTTCCATTTTGATTTAATTTTCTGTAAAATAATATCTATGTGCAGCTTGATTTTTATGCCATAGATCAGCAACAAGTTAGACTATTCAATCCTAACTTGTATGCTTTTAAATTTCCGTTTTAGAAGTTAGAGAATAAAATCTGTTAGACTGTTTAATCCTAATAGATTAGTAGCTAGGTAGAGAAGCATATGAACTCAACTGTTTCATCTGAGTTCATGGAGAAATAAGAAGTAGACTTAGATTAGTTTTTTTACTTTCAAAAGAATAAAATGTTGATAAAATATTTTTCCATTCCAAGTGCACTCTGAAAGAAGAAAATTTTTAGATCAATAGGATTGAGTAGGTAGAAAGCTTGTGTTGATGAAGATTCATTGTTTTTCCATGGCTGCTAAAATTTTCAGAGCAAAAGAAGATCATCCAAATGAAGAAATCTGCAGCCCAATGCATGAGGCACTGATCAGCCCCCCAGATAATGCAATTATGAAGTTCTTGATGCCTTCAAGAAGGCACCATCCCCATGTGGAGCCACTGTTAGCCACCTATAAAATTTGTCATATAAAATGGTGGCTAAAACATTTTTGAAGCCTTCAAGAAACTAGTTTATTGCAAAATTGTTAATTCTTGAAGTCTTGTGAAGACATCACGTCTTTGGATTAATCTTCACTACTGTTTCCCTTTCAAAATTCTGAAAATCTGTTGTTTTCATGAAGAAAATACTGCTGCAAAAATCCCCATTTTTCCCTCATTTTACTCTTTTTTCCCTTCATCATTAACCTACATTTTGTTCTCTTTTTCCCCATACACTTCCTCTATTTTTCATGTATTCCCTTCCTTCCCTCATAAAACCCCTTTTATAAGGTTTAAAACTAATTTTTAAACCTTATCGAAACCCCCAAATCCATTGAAAAACCTTGAAAAAATCATAAAAAAATAGTATTTTTAGCCACAGGCCTAAGCCCCTTTGGGCTAAGTCCTAAACCACTTCCCCACATATACCCACGCCATAGAACCAGGTGCTAAACCCATCGGGTGCTTATCGCATCAGAAACTTTTTTGATGAGCGCAAGTCTTTTTGTGTTATAAAACCCGATGTCGATAAGCCCATTTTGTTTTAAAAGCCCCAATCCCTTTGCCACTTCATATAACCCAATATCCTGCAATCGGACCCTTAAACTGGTGAATAAACCCTTCCCGATCATATTTTCCCTTTGTAAATTCATCAAACCCACTTTTCCTATGTTTATGTTAAACCCGCCAGTTCATTATTTTTAACATAAAGCAACCGTTGATCTAAAGGCCAATTAATGATCCGTAAGATCTCACATCGAAGATTTTTCATCGGGTGCATTTGAAAAGGCCCCTCCATCATTCTGATTCCGATTGGTCCCTCTTGTATCTAAACCCTGGTCCCTTCATCTTTTTCATGTATCAGAAGGCCCCGCAATTGGGCGCTAAGCATCTTATAATAAACCCTCCCCGAACGCATTTTCCTTCATATTTTGTTTAAAAATCCTTTTTTCGTAAATATAAAAGGACCTCCCCGTTCATTGGTCAAATCCATTCTCGACCGTTGATCTTAAACCAGATCAACGACCCATGTAATCTCGCATCGAAGATTTTCCTTCAGGCAAGTTAATATGTTTTTTTCCCCCTCCGATTGGCAAACCCCTGATGAGTTATCAACCATAGATATTTTCCACCTTTCCCTGATCTGACGGCCCTTATCACTCCTTCCCAAAGCCCCATTCCTCTGCCTTTAAACCTCCTGATTCATTTCCCACTGTCGATCTGATCCGCAGATCGACGACACAAAATCAATCGCGTTGACGCCCATTCTGTTTTTCCCCCACTGATCGTAGGCCTCCGATTGCATCTGGGTCATCCACGTGTCAAGATCTAACAGTCCAGATTGAGCCCGAAAACTTTGTTAAAAATATGAAGCCCCGCTTTATAATTCTTTTTCGGCCAATCTCAGCCATTGATCTCTACAGATCAATGACCCATATTAACCCATTCTCTGCCTTATATATTATTCCATTTAAACCTAGATTCAATCTCCACCATTGTTCTATTTCATCCAACGGCTTAGATTGAAACCACCTTCTCCTGCCCCCACCTGTTATCACCCATGCATCTTATTGATATTGTGTTCTTCCCTCAGCCGTCTGATCTAAGACCTTAGATCTAATGGCCAACGCACATTTTCGCACAGATTTATGCCCGAGAATCAATTCTCAGAAGTCTATGCGAAATGGGTGGTTTTGAGAGGCCACGTGGTGGCCTCTGACACATATCATGTTCAAAAAGGTGAAACCACCTTTCTCCCATTTTTCTACGCGATACTGCTGGTTTCTCAAGCTGAAACCGCTTTCCCCTATTTCCACTGCATTCTATCGCGTTCGTCTTTCGCGGTTGATCTCTGCCGATCAATGAAAAACATTCAATCTGGCCATTACATTATCACCCTCCACCATACACCAAGGTATTTTGCGATCAACCACAGCCGTTGATCTGTGAGGCTAATATGATGTAACGGCCCAGAATCATTTCAGAAACCCCAATTTTCCTCCTTGCCTTTTTCACTGCTGATTAAGGTTTTAACCCAATTTCTTCGCATTTTTTGCCTATGTTATTAAAATGTGACCCTATCACATTATGTTATTATGTTTTCTCCTGACCGTTGATCTCTACAGATCAACGTCCCTAACTTAATCTTTCCACCATTCTTCCAAGCCGCCTCCTTTTTAACCTCTGCGATAATCTCCATCGTTGGATGCATTCATCCAATAGTCATGCTCCAAAACTAAACCTCCAAAGTAGTCTGACCCAAATAACGCAGGATTTCTTAATTATTTCCATGTTTTACATAGGTTTTTAAAGTTTTCAAATATTTTAAAGGAAAAATGAAAGCCGAGGATGATGATCCTCCTAGTCTTCATTCATTAAAGAATATCCATCTACGGGGTTCCATATCACGTTTCATCGGTGTAGCATGAGCATTGATGCCATAAGAACCCTTTACGCACCTGCACATCAAAAATACACATTAAAGTTTAAAAAATCAAAGAGTATCAGTGTGAAAGGACCCAACCACAACAGAACTGAAGAATTGAAGGTTGAATCACTATTTTTGTGGATTATGGCTAAGATCGACAATCAAAAGCCTAATCCACTAAATTAAACATAGTTCAAGAAGAAAAGATAGAGAATTAGGCCTAATTATGCCTAACACGCAGATCAGAAGTAGATTAGCCATGTTTTAGGTCAAAACAAAATATCTACCAGACAGAGAAAGCCTCCACTGCTACATCAGAGGCTAATTGATTCCTCTCAGCTACCAAAGCCACCTGTAGCCTCATAGTATTCAACAGAATCCGAGTTATAACCAAAACAGAGGATATTTATCCTCAACATAGTAGAAAATTTAATTCATCCAAATGAACTTATTGCAAAATATCAGCAAAGTTATTACAATGATGACACAGAGCCTTAAAGTCAACAAAAGCTTCCTAACAAGCTTAAAATTTAATGTAAGTCAATTAATACAGAGAAATATCTATAATCTTCTCCATTGAGCCCCTCAAAGGCCGAGAAGCATTAACTGTATTAATTGAACTCATAGATCTTTTCTCTCTTCGACCTCCTCATTTCTCTATAAAATATTCTTGAGGAGCTCATTGTAAAGGGTTGGTTGCAGAACTTTGAAATATACTTGTGCTCGAATTTTCTACATGTAAATTGTGTTCAAAGGCTCTTGAAGCTCTGTTTGTGATTGAATAAGTTAGGCTGAGAAGTGAAGATGATTGTTGAACTGAAACATCGTACTTGAAGAATGTAACTGGTTTGACATCAATATACAAGTTGATTCTTGGGATCCTGTTCTATATCATTGGTGAAGTGCTTATTTCTGTGTAATTGTTTTCCTTTCGTTTATGCCATTTTGTCCATTTATTCACTGATAAAGAATAGCAAGCATAGAGTTAGGATTTACTATTTACAGTACCCTTCTCTGACTGATAAGCTTTATGTCAATGTTTTCCTCTAAATTGTGTATTCAATAATGATTCAATACAGTTCAAGCAATTAGGAATGTTGGCGTTCCCTCGTCCTACTATTTACTTTAAACATTGTTCTTAAATGTTATCTTCATTATTTTCTTAGTAAAGTTAGACTAGAAAAGTGATGGTGTGCCCTGTTTTCTAGCTTCCTTCTCCAAAGGTAAATTCTGAAATTTTCCCTAAGTGTATGCTGAAAGCAGACTAGATTTAAAAGTATCTTATCTGATCTTAAGTTTCACTTTGTTTCTCTTCTCTCTTTTCATCCCTTCTAAAATTAATTATGCGTATTACTGGATTGTTTGTCTATTGAGTTAGCTTTAATACAAACTTGTCCAAAGAGGTCTATGGTGAGCCCTTCCCTTTGGTTTTTTTTAAACAGTTACCTTAAAAGGCTTTTCTTGTTTGGATAGACTATTAAATCCTAGTTGAAATTAGTGTCTGTTTCCACCCCTTCAACACTTTTATTGTTTCCATTCCATCATTTTATCTCAAAATATCTTGTGATATACATGACTTGCCCCTTGGACCACTCTTGAAATTTTTAAGCAATTAAACCCTTTTATGACTCCATAGCCCAATGGACTAAAAACCAGCGTTATATCTATCTAATCAGCCAAATCTTGTTCTGATTGCTTGCAACTTCACACCTTTGAAAATATTTCATTTTAGGACTTTCCACTCAACTAAAATCATGCTCAACCATCCAAAACAAACAAAAACCCTCGTTCTTAATAACTAGCCTAATATCATACCATAAAACCTTTAAAGATAAATCAATATTTGCACTTATTGGAGAGATCCCTCTCTGGATTCAGGAGGGCTAGATCCTTGAATCCCAAAGTGGTTCAAGTGTTCTCTCTGTAGTTTGTATTTGCCAATCTTGCAAATTACAAGGAACTAACAGATACATTGAATACAACATTCAGAGAGATTTCCTTCACATAATTAAATCCTTGGTTTACCAAGGTGCTATATCAATGTTCACAGTGACTTGGTAATCCTTATTTGCCTAGTTTCCCATTAGCTTTATTTTCTGTCATTAATTTCTAAAATCAGTTAATTGACAATGGAAAAACATCCTCATGATGGAACAACTCCTTATTATATTTTAGGTTGAGACTAATGGATACAGTTATAGAGTCTACCAATAAAGAAAACCACTCTAATGGGAATCATGATCATTTTCCTTCTTTTGGAAGTATTCATGCTCTTTTCATGGAAAAATTTTCCCTTTCGAGATTTACCATCGGTTTTCGAGTTTGGTTGTTTTTGAACCCTACGGTTCCAAATGTCCAAACTACTACTCAACCAAGTAGTCCTCCACCTGAACAACATAGACCTCATGTTGATCGTAAAGTTGACTCGTTGCCTTATTAACCTATTGTTTCTTCACCACTTTCTTCCTCCTTGCCTAGTGAAATCATTTATTATAGTAAATATAAAGCTAAGAAGAAGAAGAAAAGGACGAAGAAGTAGAAGCAAAATAAGCATGGGTGCAACAAAACCACCATTTCTATGGTTGCACTTAGTATGGACAAACCTTCCAATCATCACATCAAAGTTAAACTCAATTGCAGGTTATGTAAAAGTGACCACCTTCTTAGAGATTTTCCTGGTATTGCCAAGGTATTGGAAGTGTGGTCCAGAAGCTCACAACAACCTTTCCTGTAAACCTCTATAGATTGTGCTAGTGACAAACCATCAACTAGTGATTGTAAGGTCCACTAGAAAAAGGGTAAACTTATGTTTCCTTGTAATTTATGTGAAGGGAATAATCCAATTCACATTTTCCCTTATATGGATGAATCATCCAAATTGTTCGAAAATCTTACTGTTTTTCATTGTCGCAACTTTTAGCTAGATATCAAAATATTTCCCCTAATCCTCCATTAGTTGATGAAGAGATTGATCAAAATCCATCTCCAATCAATCTCACGCTCTCCAAATGTGAATCCATTACTTTTCTAGAGTCAAGCTTGTTAGAAAATCAAACAATGTACTCGAGTAGAGTTCCTTTTCTTGTGTCAATCTCATTAACAAATGAAACAAGGTCTCTTGAGCATAGAACTTTTCTTCTGTCAAGCTCACTAAAAATGAAACAAATCCCCTTCCAATTCAAGTATTTGATTAGATATCACAAATTCCCAGTTGATTCTTTGACTTGATCTCATAAATTAACCTTCATTCAATCCATCTATTAGTAACGAGTAGTCTACTTAGGTGAATGAAATGAATCTTGATGGGCATGTGCCTAGAATTGAGTCATTATGATGGGGGAATGAAAACTTATTTCAAGCACAGTTTTTCTTTGTTTCAAGTTTGTGTGAAAATGAAAGCACTCTCAAGCATAGTTCTTCTCATGTTTCAATATTGTGAAAAAATGAAACCATCTCCAAATATTCTCAAGCATAATTTCCACATGTTTCAAGCTTGTGTAAAAATGAAACCATTTTCATCCTACTTCTCGTGATTTCCATTTTTATTAGCCTATTTCTGCAAGATGAAATTTGGTTTTCACATTCCATCATCACCATATTTCTCCTCAATCATTCGTTCTCAATTGGTGTTTACCTTTTTATGGGAAACTGCTGCAATGAGTGGTCTTATTAGGCTTCCTCTTAATGTCTATATGTTTTGATAAGTTCCATCATTACTCGAACTAGTTTCTACCCTTTATACCACTCATTCCTCATGGAGGAGTCCTCTTTCATATATTTGTAGACTTCCTAAACATGAAAATATTGTTGAGAAATTTAATTTTCGAACTCGTTAAAGTAAATGTGAAGACATATACTGAGTATAACTTTAACCCTTCGCTAGATTGGGATAAACTATTTACGAAAAAGGAATAATTTAGTTGAAAATGGATAAAAGGTTATCGTGAATATCGTTTTATGCCTTTTTGGACTCAAGAGACTAAATTTACAGAAAGGAACCTTTGGATTTTTATTTTTTTCCTCTTTTTAAAAATCTTTAAACATGAAAAAGGAGCCAATTTACACCTTCATTGGACTGATAAAATCATCAAATAACATTGGACTCATCGAATATGATGAGATCGAACAAATCCTTCTGATGGTTTGTTAAAAATACTCAAAAGGATTCATATAAAGGATGAACTTATTGACCAAGAATATGTGATCCTCTTCAAGCTTGTTTAAAAATAAACAGGTGCTTGTCAGAAATTACTCTGAAATTGGGAAATAGGGTACATAACTATTAATGGAAGTGAGTTTCTCTTGAACATGAAACTCTTTCACTTCATCTCTGTGACTGTTGGGTTGGGAAAACTACTTGCCTCTTTGGTTAATATTACCATGTTAAAAGCCTCTGCATTCAAATTTGGGTCAATGTTTCAAATCCATTAAGTTTCACCGACATTTTCAAGAGAAGTCCTTGAGTTGATATGTGCTACAATACCTTTAAGCTTTTTTCTATTTGTGTTGTTCCTTAACAAGTTTCACATCATCATCATTATGTCCCAAATATTGATACTTGTTTCATGTCATTGATGGGGGATACATCAAGGCCCTCTTGTGACGGCTTTGTTCGAGTCTACATAAAATCTTGATTGGAGGTTTCTATGGTGTAGTTTTTCAGATGTCAAACTCAGATTATCCACAGTCATCTACATCAAATCACTATCCAATAAGTTGACTTAGAAACTTCCTTTTATTACCTGGGTGCTTGCATACATTAATGGAAATTTTCCTCGCTTTCCGCGATAGGTAGTCATCATTAGCCTTCGACTAGAAGATTTTGTGTGGTGTTCAACTTCAACTCATCCATTCACACCACATAGATTTTACTATAATACCTTGAGAACCATTAACATCATCTGTGGTTTCTCTCACATTTGTTACACATACATCATTTGATAGTAATCATCTAGTATCTACCATGTTAGAATCCAACTCATTTATTCTCATGGTTAAACACGAACTATCGAGTGATGAGATAGAAACTTTGGATCTAGTTCCTTCCATCTGAGCCGCAATTTCAGGATTCATGCAAGATTAGAAATTATGATAGCTGTGATAATTTAGAAATTCATCAAAGCATGGGTCCACACTATGTCATCAATGGACAAGACTTCTTGATCATTGTACATGTAATATTGGTGTATACGTTGTGTATGAGTATGCATCCCTCAATAATGATATCATGATGATAAATTATATTGTAATAGAAGATGATCTCGATTGATTAATTTTTTATCTAGACTTGTCACAAAGTCAAGCACTTCAATCCTCAGTCATTCCTCTTGAATTTTTACTTTAAGGGGAAATTTTTTACATAACATTTTTTCACATCTTCTCAAAAGGCTTGAAAAATGGATCAATCAACGTCTTTAAACACTTTGTAATTATCCCTTTTCATAGCACTAAGCATCACCTCTCCAAACAGTCTAAGTTTATAGAACTATTAGCTCAAAAATCATGTTTTTGGCCCGATCACACCCTTACCTTTATTCCACCTCTAATGGTCACATGTTGCATAACTCATCACCTGCACTCATCAACGTAGATTTCTCTACTCTGTACGTGCACTAACTCTAGAAATTCAAGAAAATAAAAAATATATTTGAAGCATATTCTTCCAAAATATTCCAAGTTAGTTTTAACTATTTTCCATGGATATATATCCTGAATTCCTATTTGATATTATGTTGGAGACCTACTTCTTATCCCTTGAGCTCATCCTCCCATGATCTGTGGATCTCAAGCCTAGATTGGTAATTGGATAAGAATTCCTAAAATATTGATCCAGCTAGATATTGGTGGCCACCCACCTTTTCCACTTCGACCCCCACCATTGTTTCTTCAATTTATTTAGTTTCCTTAATTGTAGAACAAGTTACTATTTTTGGTGGTTTTTTAGGTTGTGAACTTCATGAGCTATTTTGAGTCCCTAAACATTTTTTTTTTTTGGAAAATCACCATTTGTTAATGTGAGTCTTCAACTCGACATTCGTTGTTATAATTTGTAGTCATTGGATAGATATTTCTAATGAGGTATAGTGTGCGTAAAACGAAGATCGTATGCCAAAGTTACAACCCTCAAAAATTGATGTACCAATTTACCCCAACAGGGCCCATAGTTTGGCGTTTCATCTCCTAACTTTAGGTCTTTGGATGTTTAGGTTTTTCCATTGTTTCTCAATAATAAATAGGCCTTTGAGCCCCATCATAATATATTTCAAAGGCATGTAGCCACCACACCTCTTCTCATCCATAAGCTACCATCGCCCTAGCTAGTTTATGTCCATTCTATCTGTAAGCATATCTCAGTTATTTGATATTAACGATATGAAGTTTTATTTCTTCTGCATATCTAAATTTATATTTATTTCTCTTTGTTATTGCATTCCTGAATAAGTCCAAATCAGTGAAAAAAGACAAAAATAAGGGTAAAAAGAGAGGCCTCTATCTTCAAGAATACATCTCCTTTGAAAGTGAAGTCAACCACTCGTCACATGAGGACAAATATGTTGAAGGCCAAAAATAATTCATGTTGATGGCCATAGAAAATATGCAAGCCGGGGCTATCAATTATAATGATGAAGAAGGTGAGGTGAACCCAGATGTTAAACTATAGCAAGAAATAGCTTCATTATACATGTGCCTCAGTCAAATGAAGAAATTCAAATTTCCACCTTAGCAAGATGACTTGAGTTGTAGTTAGCATGAGTGACATGGCCAATTCACTTAGGTAAATCATTAAATTCAATTTTGTGGGCTAGAAGTAAATTTGTGCATGAGTGGATTGCTAAGATGTAGTAATATAATGGATTTATAGTTACCAGAACTCATTTATTTGAGATTTAGTCTTGAATAGAGTTAGTAATAATGAATTTGAGTAGTATTAATTTTTGCTAACTCACTAATCTCTTAGTTAACTAGTCAATTTACTATAAAAATATGTAGTCATACATGCAATTCAAATTTCCTTGTTGAGTTTGAGGAAAATGAACATTTTATTTATCAATTATATTCTATCAAGTGTGCAAGTTTTGCATTCAATCACTTGAGAAACTTATTTATGATTTGGAGGAAGGTGCACGCCTATTTTAGCTAAGTTTTTGTGAAAGCAAATGAGAGAGGAGGAGATCAATATTGGAGTTTAGGTTGAGCTTCAAGGATTGAAGTTTTCATTGTAATAAATTTATATTCTTATTTTATATAATTCAAAACATAGGAGTTTTTTTTCCAAGTTAGGTTCCCTAGTAAAAATATGAAGTTCATTCTGATTGAATGATTGTATGTGTTTCTATAGTATGTCTTTCTTTGTGCAAATTGAGTAGAAGAATTTTGTGTCTATTGTTTTCATTGTGAATTCATTAGTAGATGAAGATTTCTAGACATTTCTACATGGTATTAGAGCTATTGAATACTACATAGAAAATAGGTTATATATCTTGTGTGAGAAAATCTTCAAATAGCAAAGTTTTTTGTGAAAATTTTGTTTAGTGCACTAACAATGTCTTTCAATGGATTGAGGCTTGACTATGCATTGGGGGGAACCTCAATTTTTTATTCTTGGAAAGACAAAATGGAAGCTATCCTAGATTACAATGGAGTATTAAAGTACACAAAAATAGATATTCCAAAACCACCATATTCTAATGCACAATAACTTGCTTAGTTGAAGAAATACACTAGGGAATCGAGGAGGATTATTCTAAAGCTAGTAGATATATGAAAAATACCCTTTTCAATTAATTTGAGGCCTCTTGTTTTTTATTTATTTTTAGGTTTTAATTTTTTTGTTATGTATATAGTTTTTTCATTTTTTTACTTTTTCTTTTTTGTTAAAAGATTTATGTCAATAATACACTAGTGAATGGATCCTCGTGTGTGTGAATTTGCTAGGCGTGTGTGAATTTGTTAGTTGATTTTAAAGTTTTAGTTATAATGGATCAAGCCCATCTTTACTAGGCCTCAATTTCATGATTTATTTTAATATTTCATTGCAATGGGTTAATTACACCCCACCACCTCTCAATTTCAAGGTTGATTTTCAAATTTTACTTACAATGTGCCATATTACCTTAGGTTAATATTGTTAAAGATATATAATTTTAGCATTTAACTCAAAACGATAACTCTTGGTATAATTAATCTTTTATATACATATTAGTTTCTTAGGAATTTTTAGTCATCATATTTAGTTTTAATTCAATGGCTGGAAATTTTTGAAATTTGAAGGTTTTTTAGAGTCATGATATTTTACCTTCAATACCATGGTTGAAAAATATCAAAATTTTAATATTTTTCTAAGTCATGATATTTACCTTCAACACCATGTTTGAAAATTGCTGAAATTTTTAGGCTTTTTAGAGTAGTTATATTTGATATTTAAAGCTATCATAAAAAATTGTTGGAATTTTAAGGTTTTTCGAAATCATGTTATTTTAATTTTAATTTCATTGTTAAAAATTGTTGGAATAAAAAAATAAAAATTAATGCGTAATCAACAGTTTTCAATTTCAGGGTGTCTTTTTATGTTTATTGTAAAAAAAAAGGTTTTTAATGCCAATGTTAAAAAAAATTGTTTCTTTGACCCACATTAAGAAAAAGAACAAAACAAAACAAAAATCTCTCACACATAGACACTTTTCATTTTTTTTGGGTGTTTTTCTCTACTTATTGTACAAAAAATTTTTGGTTTTTAATGCCACTACTTAAAAAAAAATGGAATTCTAACACAAAGGAAACATGTTGATGCAACAAGAGTTTTATCTTTCACTATGTTTTTTCATGTTTTTTAAGAAAAAATAGGGGTTTTTTGGGCTATAGTTTTCTTTTTTAGGTTACAGTAGTCAGTGACATTGTTTCTTGAGAAAATTTGACTGAAACAAACAAAAGATTCATAGAATTACCTTTTAGGAGCATCTCTTCCACTTTATGTGGCAATTCAAAGGAAATGTGTAGCACTTGTCCTTTCTCAAAATTCTCCTTGATTCCTAGGTGTGAACCACCTTCTTCTTGTGTAACTTCTCATGGAGATACTTTCTTCTCTAAAACCTTAAACATTGAAGTGGAATACTGTAAAATTAATATCATTGATGAGTCTTCATTGATCTAAAAGTATCCACAATTCAGCTCCTACCTCACCCTCTACTTTCCTGAAATTGTTCAAGTAAATAACTGCTAAGTGCATTTTAAATTTCTTACCTAATGACAAATGAAACATGTGAAGGGAATTCCCACATAGTCATTAGGTTGTTTGAAATTATAATGACCAAAATGATACCTCTATTTCTATAACCATCCCTTTACTGATATTTATTTTAATAAGCACCCTCTCCATCCTCATATTTATTACTCTAGGAGACTGCAATGTCTTATAATGTCTTATCAAAGTAAAATGATTTTAATAATAATTTTCCTCACCCTTTCCATAAAAATTTTGCTCCAAAGCGTTTTAGGAAAACCATTCAAAAGATCCTACATGCGTTGAATAAAAAATGGCTCAGTCTTGGAGTTAAAATTTGAGTGTCATCTTTCAAGCACATATAACTTGATGAATCCTATAACTACACAATATTCTTCTCAAAGTCTACATATAATTTAATATTAAAAAACACATATATCCAATCCTTCATTATAGTTGTACTTGAGAAATATAGCCCAAACTCTTACCCAATGATCTTCCACCCACTTATTCCCCACTTAGCCAAGCCTTGTCTTGATACCTTCTTTCTCATAAACTTTCCTACCATACACCTCTCACAAAATGTCAAACCAGGAGGTAACTCCTCAAAATCAGAATGTGTATTAGCTGAAGAATGCATATGGATTTATACATTGAGGTGAGGCTATTGGGATTCATCTCCCAATGACTCTTGGCCTTCCTTATTTCCTAATATTAAATAATATACAATATTAAATGTGCACACCCATCCCATAGGATTAGGTGTCAACATTCCCCCCTTTAATCCGAAGGGATGTTGGTGAGTCCAAGCATCGATCTAAACTTTTCAAACTTTTCTCTTCCAAGTGCTTTGGTGAAGATGTCAGCAGTTTGCTCATTTGTGGAACAATGATGTAGATGGATGGTCTTGGCCTGAACATGATGTCGAATGAGATGGTACTTTGTGTTGATGTGCTTTGTTCGATCATGGAACTTTGGGTTCTTGGCCAACTTTATTGCAGAAGTGTTGTCGATCATGAGTGGAGTGGAATACATTTGTTTCATATGCAAATCTTCCAGGATGTGAGGTTTATAAAACCTAAAATTTATTTTGTTGCTTAAATTTATTTATACATCATTATAACCAAATTAGTAAGTCTCTTTGGAACTTGCATATTTATTAAATCTCCACGTGAGGCAGCTCCTCATCCAGAGCTCGCATTGTAACCTGCAACAATGAGCACCCATGCTACTGTCCTTGTCAAAGTGAATCGAGTATCCAGATGGTAGAAATCGCCTACCAGCATATTTGAGTCCAAAGTCTTGAGTCCCTTGGTACCTTGGCACTCTTAGTGTATGAGACCAATATTATTCGAGGTTTTACTTGAACCTTGAGAGGATTTATGACAAATGAAATGTCAAGTCGTGGTGGTGGGTAGATAATTCCTACAAAAACATCTATACTTAGTTGTCCTCCATTCGCTTCGCTAAACGTTGACAAGTTTTGTTCCATTGGAGTGGTTAAGGGATTACAGTCATCCATGCCAAATTTGTTCAAGAGATCTCCAATGTACTTCTTTTGAGAAAGAAATATGAATTTAGGATCTTGAATTACTTCAATACCCAAATAGTAATGAACATGACCCAAATCAGTCATTTCAAAACCTTTCTTCAACTCTTTCTTCATGGATGCAATATAGCTCTCATTGTTTCCTGTTATCAAAAGATCATCTACATATACTACAAGATATACAACTGTTTTTCCAACTTTCTTAACAAAAAAAGTTGCATAATCAAGATCAAAATGTTTGAAATCAAGTTTCAGAAGATGCTCGGTCAATTTCTCATACTAGGCTCGTGGTGCTTGCTTGAGGCCATACAAGGATTTTACAAGTTTGCAAACTTTGTGTTCTTGACCCTTTATCACAAATCCTTCTGGCTGGGACATATAAACTTTCTCCTTTAGATCTCCATTCAAGAAGGTTGTTTTTACATCCATCTGATGGAATTTCCATCGATTCTGAGCTGCTAAGGCAAAGAGAGTCCGGATGGTGGTCCATTTTGCTGTGGGAGAAAAAGTTTCTTCATGATCGACTCCTTCTTTTTGTGCGAATCCTTTTGCCACAAGCCTAGCCTTGTGGTTTTCAAGTGAGCCGTCTGCTTTGTACTTGTTCTTGTAGACCCACTTACAGCCAATTGGTTTTGTTCCCAAAGGCAGATCAACCAGCTTCCAAGGGCCATTCTTTATCAAGGCATCATACTCCTTCTACATCGCTTCTTTCCATTCATCATGAGAAGCGGCTTCTTTGAAGGAAGTTGGTTCATGATCTGTAGACAAACTCAATTCACAGTTATAAGCAATATCCATATCAACAGGGGAATCATAATTATCTACATCACCTTCGATTTGTTGAGTGGAACTTCTTGTTCCTGTTTTTCCAACCTCATCAGGATGAACATTCTCCAGTGTCTTTGTCGGCCATTTGGGAGGACCTTTCTGAGATGGCCCAGGCTGGTCATTTGACTGAGTTGGGATTGATTCAAGATTCAATCTCCCAATTCTGTCAATCACATCATCCAATGTGTCATCCGTGGTTGTTTCTTCATGTGCTTCAGGACATGATTCCACAGTTTGATTCAATATCGGAATCCCCCCTTCAAGATGTGGAATCACATTATCAAATTCTTGGAAGGAATTTGCATGTGTGAATCTATCCAGGCGATCAAGTTGCCGCTCAAAAACCTTGTCACTCTTGGAAGATTCAAGAAATATGACATCTCTTGCTATCACAAACTTCTTATTTGCTTCATCATAGAGATGATATCCTTTGGAAGTATTGGAGTACCCCAAGAAGATACATTTTCTGCTTCTAGAACCAAGTTTGTTCCTTTGACCCTTGGGTATCAAGGCATAACAAGTGGACCCAAAGACCCCGAACTGCTTTACCGAAGAAACGTGGCCATGCCACATTTCAAAAGGAGTTTTGTTTCTAATTGAACTTGAAGGATACCTATTCTTTATGTAAACAACACATAGAACTGCATCAGCCCAAAACATCAATTTTACATTCTTGAAAAATAACATGGAGCGGACCATATTTAAAATGGTTCTGTTCATTCTTTCAGCTACACCGTTCTGTTGTGGATTATATGGCACGGTTGTTTGATGTTTGATTCCATGTTGACAAAGATAATTTTCAAATTCATTTGAGGTGTATTCTTTTCCATTATCAGTACGTAGAGAGCCAATATGTGTTTGTGCATCATTTTCAATCCATGCATGAAAATTCTTGAAAGTTTGAAAAGCATCGGACTTATTCTTCAGTAAGTAAATCCAACACATTCTGGTGTAGTCATCAATAAATGTCATCATGTATTTGTTTCCATTTGCAGAAGCAATAGGCATAGGGCCACATAAATCTGAATGAACAAGTTCAAGTTTCCTATGTGCTCTGGAGTGTGAATCATGAAATGGTTGTTTGCTATGCTTTCCTAGAATACAAGCATCACATTCCTTAGGTTTTATAGGAATTGTAGGCAGTCCATCAACACCATTTTTCTTCAAAAAACGAAGGCTGTCATAGTTTAATTGTCCAAATCTAGCATGCCATAAAAGACTTGATGGAAATGTACCTTCATCATGATGTAAACTGAATGCAAAGTTTTGAGCATGAGCAGATGAACCTTTCAGCTTCAAGAGTCTCCCTTCTTCTATTCCCTCCATGACAAGTGAGTGATCTGATGCTTTTCTGACCTCTTCCTTGCCATCAAACAAGTGAATTGAGTGTCCTTGCTGCCGGATTTCGACCAGGGACAACAAGTTTCTCTTCAACTCAGGGAGGTATAGAACCTCATGTAGGATATGATCAGGAAGACCAGGCAGTTTAAGCCTGACTGTGCCAAGCCCCGATGGCTTGAGTTTGGATTTATCTGCGAAATATACTGCTCCATCAACTTTGTCAGTGAATTCTTCAAAAAAATATTTTCTAAATGTCATGTGACATGTTGCTCCTGAATCTAGCAACCAATCATCTCTCCATGAAGTAAATGAAACATCAAATAGGTTTTTAGTTACTCCATTGTTACAATGTGCTAGAACAGAATGAGCTGATTCAGTTGGTTTACCTTTGTCTTGATTTTTTTGCTGCTGAGCTTTAGATTGTCTGCCCCCCTTTTCTCTGAAGTTTCTTCCTTGTCTTTTGCCTTCTCTTCCTCTAGATGGACCTGAAGCATGTCTCTTTTCTCTCTGTGCCAAGTAGGCAGCCTCTATAGAAGATGAAGGGACTGTCATCTTCTTTTGAAGGAGGAGAAAAAAAACTTTGCTGGAGAATCTATTTTGAAGGAGAGAAAACAAAAATACTCTTTGCTGGAAAATATACTGAAAAAACTCTTTGCTGCAAATATACTGAATTTAAAGGACAGAAACACTTTTTGCTAAAAGACTGAATTTAAAAGGACACAAAAGCTCTTGCTAAAAAACTGAATTCTGCACCAAAAAAAATATATGTATTTTTTTTTTTGTTTGGATAAAAAAATTTGTATGGGAAGCAATTTTATGAAATGGTAGGGCGATATGAAATGTTTATGGGAGGGCGGTATTGTGAAAATGGGAAGTGGTATGGGAGGGCGGTATTATGAATGAATGGAATTGAAAATGGAGTGGGCGGTATTAAACGTAGGTGGAGTTGGAATATGAATGAAGGGGGGCGTAAAAAAAGGGTGTAATGAATATTATAACAAATGGAGCAGTATTACAAATGGAGCAGAGCTTTTAAAATGGAATGACAACGTATATGTGTTATATATGGAATGAATGTTATAAACGATGGAGTGATATTACAAATGGAGCAGACAACGTTTAAAATGGAATGACAGCGTATTAATGGATGAAATGTATATATGACAGCGTTACACAATGTAAGGGCAGTATTACCATAAGTAAATATGAGCGGTATAAAGGATATGAGTGGTATTGAACACTGAGTACCGTAAATATGAGTGGTATAAAGGATATGAGTGGTATTGAACACTGAGTACCGTAAATATGAGCGGTATTGAACACGGAATATATGAGATGGGGTATGTATTATATGTTATGGAATGAAACGCACACAACGTTGTACATAAACGATGGAGAGGTATTGTTAAAACGCAGATAGCATTGTATGTAAACGTTGCAACAGTGCCAAATGCAATCAACACGATACCACAGACAGTGTTGTATATAAACGCAGGGTGTGCAATCAACACGCTACCATAGACATCGTTGTATATAAACACAGGGTGTGCAATCAACACGCTGATACGAGTATTTTAAAAATTCAAACATCATTGTATATAATCGTTGCAGAAGGGAATGGAGGGCGGTGTTGCATGTGCAGCGGAGGGGAAGTCGATGTGGGAGACGGGTATGGAGAGGGGGTCGCGTGCTGTAGCTCGATAGGGGAGTGCGTATGGTGAGGAAGTCGCAGGGTGTGTGCCGAGAGATGAGGGCAGGGCGCTGTATGTTGAGAGGTGAGGGATGAATGTGGAACGTAGGGAGAGAGCTGAGGGAATGGAGTGAGGGAAGTGTGAGGAACGTAGGGAGAGAGCTGTTTAGGGAGATAGCAGGTAGGTAGGGGAAATGGGTGAGTCGATGGAGAATGGAGGAGGCCAAAAGGCCGTTACAAAAAAACTGAAATGGCAATGTGTAGGACTGTAGGATTGCAGAGTGGCAGGGGCTGCAATTTGCATAATTTCAGGGTCTGCAGAATTGCAGAATCTTCAGGAGCTGCAGGAGCTGCAAATGTCAGACCTGTGGAGAATTTAAGAAAAAAAAATGTAGAATAAAAGTATATCAATTTAATAGGAGCAGAAAAAACTATATTAAAAACTGACTGAGCAAAGGAGAGGGAGTTACACCACAGGCAGAAATGCCAATAGTGGAGCTGGCTCTGATACCATGTCAAACCAGGAGGTAACTCCTCAAAATCAGAATGTGTATTAGCTGGAGAATGCATATGGATTTATACATGGAGGTGAGGCTATTGGGATTCATCTCCCAATGACTCTTGGCCTTCCTTATTTCCTAATATTAAATAATATACAATATTAAATGTGCACACCCATCCCATAGGATTAGGTGTCAACACAAAACATGAAAACTTATGACATGCCAATATTATATTCTAACAACTCTGAATTCCCCTTGGCTCTTTTTTACAAGCTTAACTATGCACTTTTATCTAAAATGAAACTTATGTGAATACTCACTCTGATATTCCAAGACATCTGTTTTTTGGATTGTTTATCTCGTGCTTATGTTAAGGATTTAGTCAAGGGAATCTCTTCAACATGTACCAACCTAGATCTCTAGGAGGGAATAATATTCATCGACAAGTATTTCATAGTAATAGGCTCTTAGCCATCTCTAACCGTTGTCAAATTGAAATCTAGTCTCTTAACAAAAGCAACATAAGATCTAGAATGAAATCTCTCCAATGGATTTTCTGGAGGATCATGTGCCTCTTTTAGACCTTAAATTCACTACACTTTCTCGAGCACAACCTAATACTTCAAATAACTCCTCTTGAGACTAAATGTTTTGAAGAATATATAGTCACATATCCCTATAATCCACCTAGTCTAGGTCATCCATATTTACTCCTACATGTGCCTCTTTTGTATGAGATGAAAACCATTCAAACTAGCTTGAACTTATTTGTACCTAGCTTGGATTAAACCATTAACACACATACTCCCTTGGGACACCTCCTCCTTGTCCCAATGTAGTTCTATGAGTACAACTCCACACAAGAGACTACACTCTAGTCATGCTCCAGTGATTTCAGCAAGCATTCAAACACACACTATAGAACTCATTTGTTAAAGTCAACTACAAGGGAAACCATAATAGGAAATAAAAGAGACATTCAAATAGCTGAACAGGCCTCCCTTTTAAGAGAGTCTCATATATCTATATATGAATAACTCCCATAAAAGGGATACTTGTTTAGCTATTTAAATTTCTAGTGTATTTTTTTTTAATATATATTAAATAATCTCATCATTAAATTAAATTAAAATTAACTTCATATAAATTAAAATATATCATTAATATTTTAATAAATTCAATTATATATATGATTCCTCAAAAGTACTATTGTTTTAGTTAATTGAATTAGTAGTGTTTTTGTTGATATATATATATATATATATATATATATATATATATAAAATAACTTGCGAGAATCTAAAAAAGTGATCCTTCTACCGTCCATATTGGTGTGCCTTCTGTAAGAGTGGAGAGTAAACCATAGATCATTTATTGATTATATGTTCTGTTGCATAGTATATCATGAGTTATCAATTCATAATAATTCATATTGCACCAGAAGATGTGTGGACTACATGGTGGAATACTACCAAACCAATTAAGCTTTGGAATATCTAGCTTCTATATGTTTCTGTATGTTGTAGCATATGTATTGGAAGAACATCCCACATGCCAAGAACACTAATAAATTAAGAAAATAAAATTATAAGTCAAGAAAAGAAAATTAAGTGTTAAAGGTAATTTTTTTTTATTAGTTTATGTATGTTCCAAAAGTCTAAGTGGACCACACCATTGGAGGTGACCTTTGGTCAAAAGGGGCATACATTTGATCACTATAAATTTAAAAAGACATTCAATTTGATTGTTCAATTGAATAACATTTCATTTGAATAAATCAGAAGTTTGATTATTCAATTGAACAACACTTTATTTGAAGAAATCACGGGTGGGATTTGAAGAGTTTTTAAGAGTGTTGATCTCAGCTAAATGTGAAAACAATGTTGAGGTGGGATTTGAAGAGTTTTTAAGAGTGTTGATCTCAACTAAATGTGAAAACAATGTTTAGACAATAAACCTTAATTGTAGGTCTGAATTTTTATAGTTGATGAAATTTAGCATACTCATTAACTTTGACTTTTTTGTATTTGAAGGGTTTGAAAAGATGATACATTTTGGAGTTTTTGACCAAGTTTGATTGGTATTTGGGTTTGAGAATTAGCATAAATTTCTGAACAATAATTATATTGTAAATTTTTGTTGAATATTGAGTTCTCTTTAGAAGAAATTTTTTTTGGGTTTTTCTTAAGGCTGGGTTCTCACATGGTAAATTTGTGTCTCTTGTGTTTAGATTTCTCTTGATGATCCTATTGTTATCATTTTTCTAATGTTGAGATTTTCTATGTATAATTTCTTAATGATTCATGAAACATAATAGATTGTGTGGAAATAGATTTCTCAAAAAGCCTCTTTAATGAAATTAACTTAAATCTGGATAGTTGGTCTAACCTACAGGCCCTACATTATGAACAAGTTCCTTCAAGTGAAATCCATGTCATGAGTATTGACATTTTGTGGAAAGTTGTCCAAAACCTTGAGTTTCTCAAAACCCAAAGCCTCCTCCTAAAGATGGGAAACAATAAAATAATGAATAATTCACCCAAGTGAAAAGGAAATAGAAGAAGAATGGAAATAAGTAGTGAGGGTTGAATGTCCTCATCAACCCCTTTTTGTCAATAACTTTGAAGCCCATGTCTCTCCGGAAGAAGATGAATATCTTGATGTCCAAGTAGATTAGCTAGTGCCAGATGAGGTATCCTCAAAGAATCCTAAGGTTCCCCTTGATTTGAAATTTGAAGAAGGCCCACATCAAGAATCTCCAAAGAAAAATTCAGTGGTGGGAAAATTTTCTTCAAAGGTTCTTTCAACATTAAAAGATGGGGAAGCCGTTATGGGGACCAAGAATAAGTTCGCAACCTTGTGCTCTACCCCTTCTCATTAAGAGTTGATTTAAAATAAACACTCTTCCCACTAGTAATAAGAAGTACAAACGATCACAATAAAGAGAACTTCATTCCTAAAACCTATCTTATAGCTTGTTGATGAAAAGGTGAAGTGTCTTCTAACAATTTAGAGAAATATTATGCTTCTACATTTTCTGGTACAAATATTTTTTTTGAATTTATTCCTCAATAAAAATCTAAATATTTAATTTTGAAACTTTACCCTCTTGCTCTTATTAGAATAAGACAGGTTTTTTATATATTTTAAAAAATTAAAAAAAATCATATAATAAAATTCTACCTTCTCACTATTAATAAAATCAAAATTATAAAAACATATTACAAAACACTGTGATTACTTTAGAAAAAAAAAATAAAAAAATACAGAAAAGCATAACCTACCTTTACATAAAAGTAAGAAATATATCACACCTTCACCCCAAGACCGGTCCATAAATCTGTGAGAATGAAGGGCACTTTTCCTTAAGCCTACGTCCCTTGAATGCAATAAACAACATCATCCAACAGCTCATGCGCTCATAATAACAACACCGAAGTATATATATATATAAGAACTTGTAGAGCCTCTGTAAGTAAATTTATATCCGAGTGTGAATAATTACTTAAAATTAGTAATTATTGCCAGTAAAGGGTACCACTAGTTCTCAGAGAAATATAGTTTTAATTACGGATTATATGTGGGACTAAAGTTTCCCACTGAACATTTAATTGTTGGACTCGTAATTAAATGTGGATACTAAATGTTTCCACCCAACATCCAATGGTTGGACCATATCCTAAAATTGCAATTAAACACACAATTATAAGGTGGAGAAAGATACCGCCTTATAATAAGATCGGTACAGTGATTTTGCAAGAGGTGCACATATGAAATTTCCAATTCATGGAGACCATCAACGGGGAGAAATAAATATTATACATGGTGAAATAGAAGCACAACAAACTGGTGCAGTGAATCGTGTAAGGCGGCTGGTGCAATCTGGGGCACCTGCAGTTGGAATTGGTGCAGGCAATCATGAACAGATGGCCGTGCCAGCTGGGGTACAAGCATTTCGAATTTTTGCAATCAATGATGAAGAGAATGCGGTCCAAGGCTGGATTTGAAATGAAGAGTGGGCTCTGTTAGCTGCTGCATCAGAATTTGGGATGAAGAGTGGACTCTGTTAGCTGTTGCATCAGAATTTGCGTTTGTCGTAGGCAGTGTGGCCATTGCAAGCCGACTAGCCATTTTATATATGCAATATTTTTATATTAGCAGTATTGATAATCAATTAGTATTATTTTACTATTATTTTAGGTGTGAAGTAGGATGGTGGAAAAGGTCTAAAGAAGTTTATGAAGGAATAACCAGAGTGTGTATATTTGTAATTTTGGGGCAGTGGAAAAAGTCTAAAGAAATTTATGAAGGAATAAAGAGAGTGTAAATTTTGTAAATTTGAGGCAGTTGAATCTGAAAAACATTTCATTTTGGAATGTGATGAGTTCAAAAGCATTACAGAAAGTTATGGGAATATGTTAGCATCTGTATGTTAAGAGTATTTTGGGGGATGACATTGTTGGAAGGTTGGGCGGGTTCATCATCAATTTGAATAAGGAAAGGACTGAAATACAAATGATAAAATCAGAGAACTCATAGTCCCATACACTATTTTTAGTCACTTAAAATTTCATTTCATTATTTTATTATGTTTGTATAATTTTTTTTAACAGAAATAACTTGTGTTTTGTTTGAAAAATACTAAAAGTTAATTTATACCTTGAATGTTTTAATATATTTTTCTTAACATTTTGGATTAATTTTATAAGATATAAGAAATATATATATTTAAATGACAATTTGTATAAATTAAATGTTTAATACCTAATAGATCTGTTTGGCTATTAGGCTTTTTGTTTTTGTTTTAGAAAAAGGTATATTATTTTTTAGCATTAAATTTATATTTAACTAGCAATTGCACCACATGTTGCAAAAAAAAAGCATTAAGGAAATAGCACAGGAAAGAGTAGCCTAGAAGAAATAAGTTATTGCAGAGAAGGAGCCATTGTGAAGTAATGAAAGGCATTTTTTGCTTCCATGGAAGGGATAGTGGAGGTTTCAAAGATATTGAACCAGAAAATTTTGTTATATATAAAACATATATATAAACCAATATATAAACCAACATAATATATATATTGAAATAGGCAATTGTGGGTAAAAACATATATATAAACCAACATAATATATATAAAAATTTTGTTATAGATATTGAAATAGGAAATTGGGGGTGAAATTTTTTTGGTGATTAATAATCCTCTCAAACAAGCATGAAATGAGCATGTAACTCAAATAATATATTTTAAATACATTCAAGTACAATATATCTAGCATATATGTAAATAAAGAGAATTTTTACTAAGAGAAATAGAGTTTACTCCAAGTTCATCTACATATTCGAATAAATTTTATATTGTATATGAATAACAATAGTCTTGGTATAAAAGAAAGTGAATGTCATTTTAATATGGAGACATTTTTGGAAGGAGATATTGTTCTTTATGTTATGGTTTATTTTATTAACTCCAAAAGAAACAAAAAATACAAAGTAATTTCTCAATTTTAAGTTATAGTTTTATATTTTATAATTACAAATCTAGTTTCTTATTAAGCTATTTTACAAACATCTATTTATTTAAATAAATTATATTGTGAATATGTTTTCTCCTATTACTTGATTAAGAAATTATTGTACTCCCCACTAATTAAAAAAACTATATTAATAAATAATTAAATGCCAAAGAAGTGATTTTTTGATGTATAAATTATTTGTTTTATATGTGGTTGAATTTCCATTACCTATTATCTTCAAACCCCATGGGGAGGTAATGAACATGGGAGCCAAGTTTAAGTAAATAAATATTCACATTGTCAACTTTGAAAAAAAAATTATAATCCTAAAATTCTCTTACCTAATGGTATTTTTAAATATATAATTGAGTTCCATTTATAAAAAACAAAGGCAATATTAAGAACCTCCTAGAGTTATAAAAGGTAATTGACATTAAAAATAAAAAATCTCCTCATGACAACATACAAATGTTAATCTTAATTCAATCATTAAAAAACTAAAAAGGGATAATATAAAGTATCACAATTTTCTTATCAAAACTAAATACTCCTATATGAAACAATGATTGCTTTCATGAGTTCAAGAGCACTAAAAACAAGTTTATTGAGAAAGAAATGAGAGAGATTTTTTTTAATAGAAGAAATTTGATATTCATTAACAAAAAAAAATGGGATAGATTATGTATGTAGTTACAAACTGTTATCTAGGTACAAACTATTACAACTAAGTAATTAAAGGTAAATTTAGTGTTATTTAAGAAATGAGAATTATTAACATTCATCATTATTGATCAAGATAAATCATTTCCTTTGAAATAATTTAATAAACTATATTCCACATGAATACCATGGGTCAATACCATGGGTTGTTTTATACACCTAAAATCAATCTAGCTTATTAAAAAGAAAAAAATAAAAAATCATTATAAAAAATATATAAAAAACTATTTACTTGTGGATCTAATGGCCTAAAACATTTCAATCGTCTAGCATTTGATCCAATGGCTGAGACATTGGACACATTGGACACATTGGCAGTTAGGGAAGTTGTTTTCAAATAAGGTCAATACCATGGGCTATTTTTATAGTTTATTATTATTTTTGTTTTTTATTTAATTTACTTTTATTTATATTTTTGTGTAATTTGACATAGTCAACATGTTAAACATAACATTGCCACATTTCTATTATACACCTAAAATCAATCTAACTTATTATTAAAAAAAAAAAAAACATATTAAAAAAATAAATATAAAACTATTTACTTGTTGATCTAAAGGCCTAAAACATTTCAATCTTCTAACATTTAATCTAGTGGCTCAAACATGGACACATTTGGAGCTAGGAAAATTTAATCTAGTGGCTCAGACATGGACACATTTGGAGCTAGGAAAATTGTTTTCAAATAAAAACGCCTTAAGGCGTAAATATTTACTCTCATTTATAATCACTATAACATCTACACGGTTTCTCTACCCAATAAAATATCATACTACAAGGCTAATACAATTTTAATAGAATAGTCTATTTTATTTTGGATAGAAAGTAATTGTGTGTTCTATTAAGACACTATTTATTTCTGCCAAATTTACCAAAAAAAATCTAATATACCAAAATAGAAATAATAAAACACTCATAATTTTCAATTAATTTAAAATAATTTTATTTTTTTTAAACATAATATTATAGTTTCCGATTTAACCTTTCACATTTTTGAATCAAGTCAACATTTCCAATTTGTCTTGTACCAAAAACACATACCTCTATATCACAATTGTTTTTCAAAAAAAATTATAATTAATTTTTAGTCTATATAAGATACTCTTTTAATATTTTTTAATACCTTTTCTTTTAATATTCTTCATATTTTTTATAACTTAAATTGATTTGGTAATCCAAATATTTATAACAATGTTTTTACACTTTATTTATAAATATAAATATTCTGATGTGTGAAACTGTAAAAGGCATCTGCAAATGTATACGGAAGCATCTACACAAATGGTATATCCTTATCAAAAGTATTTCTCAATTTGTTTAATTTAATTATTATTACTACTTACTTAGATATATGTTTTAATTATTATTGCTACTTACTTCCATATGTGTGTCTATTTAGAAACAAGCGTTGTGGAATTTTAATTTTTATAAGATCATTGACAGCTGTGAATATTTCACAAAGATTACATCTGGCCAGTTATTGTGTACTTTTATGAATACAAAATAACTAATAAAGAAGATGAAAATATTAGGTGAATGTATTGTGTACTTATCTTTTATGCCTAAAATAAATACTAAAAAAGTAGATGAACACCTGAAGTGAATTGATTTAAAAATTTTAAGTGAATTTATTTAAAAGTGTATTAAAAAAAATAAACTAAACAAAGATATGAAAAATTTAAGTGAACTTATTCAACAGGAAAGCATATAGGCCTAAATATTTTATGGTGAATTGTGGACATTTTAGGGAGGAAATTTGGTTTATGTGCTTATAAAAGAAACACAACATAAACAATTTCACACATGGACTCCACAAGAATCCCAAGGAATTAGCTTCTTTTTTTTCCTTACACAAATCAGTCTCGAGCTGTTTGAACTAAAATAATTAAAGTGCACTTACAATTCTGTTTTTGACTTGTTCGAAATCAAATGTTAATATGTTTGTGTTTTGTTTTATATATATATGTATATGGATTTGTAACATTTGTGTATTTAAATTAAATAATTTATATCATTTATATATTTGCGAGTGTTTCTTTTTTATGATTTTGAATTTATTTTTAAAACTAAAAGAAGACTATTTAATTATTTAATTGAGAACAAATTATTATTTGGGAAAAATTAAATCATATCTATGTTTTGATCACATAGTATAATTAATTTTATTTGATTTAAAATATATTTATTAAACAAATAAAATAAGTTTCAGAATATAAAATAATTCTAAACGTTATTAACAATTATAAATGCTTTAAAAATTGTGTATTTTTTATTGATAATGATTGAAGAGGATTGACTACCAGCATAGATCCATCTAAAACATAGATCTAACATGAGCCGAAAAGGATCAAATTCCTTTTGTTGCAAACTTATTTTAGAATACAAAAATTTGTTATTGTTTAAATTTCAATTTTGATTGTTATAGAGATTACATAACATGTGTATTGAAACATTTTATATTAATTCATATTAAATTATTTTATTCATAACTCACATTGGATATTTGATTCTATCATACATTAAAATATTTGCTTTTAACATTTTTTTCTATATATAGATTTATATAGAGTTGATATCACTTATTAAAATATTTTTTAAAAACGTAAGGTTTAAACATCTTACTCACATATTTTTTTTACTTCTAATTACTCTACATGATATTAGGTCATATGGACAAGTAATTAAAAATGCATAGCATATATATATATATATATATATATATATTTTTAATATAGCCGACATTTTTTTTCTATTTAGAGAATATTTTATTTTTATTTTACGAGGAATGAACATACTTAACCTAGCCTTCAAACTGGGATGTAGAAACAATTTAGATGCAGTTTAACCACATATCTACCAAGGGCCTTGAGAGATCCAATATCAAACTTTTTTTTTAAATTACATGTCAATTAATACACTTTACTGATTCGTAAATTTGTGATTAATATAGTTTTATGTGGTAATTTTTCATTGTTTAAATTGTATAATTTTATATTTTATCATTATTAATATTTTATATTAAAAATTGAATTAGTCACACATTTTCCTCTTATTAAAATGTAACTACTCTACATTACCTTCAATTAATTTTTCCTTTCAAGCTAAGGTTAACACACACACACATATATATATACACACTTTCTGTAGAGAGAGAAAATCCATGCTGAAATATATTAGTTAATATGGATATTCAAACACTTTCTTTAAGTTCTATATATATATATATTTTATTTCTATAAAGTTGTATAAAATTATAATATCAACCCTTAATTGTTGTGTTAATAGATTTTTAATTGTTTAAATTATTTTTATTATATTTTGGGGACGTGACATACTTACACATCTCCCTTGTACTGGATTCTAGAATGAGTCTTTTGGCTCAATTATAATATCAACACTTAATTGTTGGTTAATAGATTTTTAATTGTTTAAATTATTTTTATTATTTTTTGAGGACGTGACATACTTAACATCTCCCTCATATTGGATTGTAGAATGAGCCTTTCCGCTCAATGAGCCTTTTGGCTCAATTATAATATCAACACTTAATTGTTGGGTTAATATATTTTTAATTGTTTAAATTATTTTTATTATTTTTTGAGGACGTGACATACTTAACATCTCCCTCATATTGGATTGTAGAATGAGCCTTTCGGCTCAATGAGCCTTTCGGCTCAATGAGCCTTTTGGCTCAATTATAATATCAACACTTAATTGTTGGGTTAATAGATTTTTAATTGTTTAAATTATTTTTATTATTTTTTGAGGAGGTGACATACTTAACATCTCCCTCATATTGGATTGTAGAATGAGTCTTTCGGCTCAATGATCCTTTTGGCTCAATTATAATATCAACACTTAATTGTTGGGTTAATAGATTTTTAATTGTTTAAATTATTTTTATTATTTTTTGAGGACGTGACATACTTAACATCTCCGTCATATTGGATTGTAGAATGAGCCTTTCGGCTCAATGAGCCTTTTGGCTCAATTATAATATCAACACTTAATTGTTGGGTTAATAGATTTTTAATTGTTTAAATTATTTTTATTATTTTTTGAGGAGGTGACATACTTAACATCTCCCTCATATTCGATTGTAGAATGAGCCTTTCGACTCAATGATTAATAAGGGTTTATCATGGTTCTCTAAGTGAGAAAGGTTGATGAAACCATGGTGATCATATTTAACTATACTTAGATATAATTAAACAATTAAATTTTCACGACTATATAAATAGACAATATATAACATTGAAATTATTTCCATTGCACATTGAAAAAAATATTTTGAAATGTATGTTGTAGCAAGAGGGTCATCAAATTTTTTTTAATACTTTTTAAATTGTATTTCAAATATTTTTACATTTACAATAAATATAAAAATAACTATAATTTCCTGGAACAACTTCATTTGTAATGGCCATAATTTCCTCACTAGTGCATTTTGGTAGTGCACTCCATCCTCAATATCACAAATCTTGTAAAGATATATTGTCTAATGACCTTCAATTATCTATTGTTGTTCGAAGCTTCACTATACTTAGAGTGTTGTTTGAATCAATATTATATGGTATGGATCAATTATTAAAAAATTTTGATCCCATTAACAACCCTAGAGGTTAGGAGGGGTGGCTTATTAATAAAGGAAATATTTTTTAATAATTGATCCATCCTATATAATATTGATTCAGCCCCAAATTTGTCCTTCATTGAGAGTTAACATTGGGAAGTTATTAACAAATTTGTTGTAACCCACCTATCCTAACCGAGGGTTAGCCACCCAATGTGACCTCATCCGCCCCAACTTTAGGTAGTTAGCTAACATTTTGGTGAGATTTATATTATAAAAAACCATTTAATCTGGATGCTTATGGTTGTTAATTCGGGTTTAAGGCATCATTAGGCATTTAACTGCTTCCACAAATTTGCCCAGAATTTTGGCATTCTAGAGCTCCATTAGCGAATTTGGGGGCAAAATTGTAGGATGGTGGTTGATTAGGTGGAAATTGTGGAGTAGTTAGTGCCAAAACTTGGGGAATTCATAAATTACTCATTTTTTTACCAAATTCGATGCAGAAATAGGCTACACATGCATTTTTGGGCATTATGGAGCCATTGGAACAGGTTTCATAGTTGTTTGAGCATTGAAAATGCATGTAATCACACTTTTGGGCATAATATAAGAGGGCCAAGCCATTGAAAGTTGGACCAAGGAGACATAGCCCACACGGGGTGAACTCCTTCATTATGTGTTATTGTGTTATTGTTTATGGTGACGTTCATTTTGTTAGATGTTGTTGTTTAAATTTTTTTTTCTATGTTAATTTTCTCAAGAAATTCACATAAAAACACATAAAAAATCATGGTTAACTTGCAATTTACCTCATAATCCTCAAGCACTTTTTTTATATTTTGAATTGGAATTGAGCACAACAAACACTAAATTTTCAATTTAGATCAAGTTGGTATCACAGCAATAGGTTTACTCGTGCAAAGAGGATTTAATTGTTTTTGAAGTGTTTAAATGCTTACAAAGATGAAGCTCAAGAGAGGAGAAGGCAAGCTTGTGGGTTCAAGTTCCGAAGTTGGAGCAAGGAGAAGGAGGGCACAATTTCCACAATCTCCACGACAAGCTTCACCTCTAGTTACAGTAGAAGCTTCAGTAAGCATGTATCATGAAGGAAGAAATGATAATGTGAGAGAGGATGAGAAGGATTTTAGGGAAACTCTCTTTGACATAACAGAGATGGTCGAGGTCCTCTATGAAGAGAGGAATACAAGGTTCTAACGGTGAAAGCTCCAAGCTTCCAAGAGGATATGGTTTTCAAGTAGGAGGAGGTAATGGAAATGGTGAGAAGCCAATATCTACTCCACCATCATCCTCACCACCATCTTCACCTTCATCTTCATCCTCTTCCACTACTAAAACCCTTATACTCATCAAAATACCTCAAAAGGAATTGGTAAACAACCCGTGTTAATACTTGATATTAAATTTGAGCTGCCTATGTATAATGGTGCAGTGAATGCACAGAATCTTGACAATTGGGTTCATCAGTTGGATGTCTATTGTAGGATTCAAAACCTTCAAGATGATGATACAAATATTCAACTAGTTTCCTTGAGACTAGAGTGTGGAACACTAGTATGGTGGGAAGCATAGACACAAGATGAGATAAGAAAACATGGTAAGATCTCAATCTCTTGGTCTAATTTCATTGATGCAATTAAAAGAAAATTTTACCATCCATCATATATGGATAAATCCATCTTGAATTCGCATAAATTTTGACAACTTAAAGGTCAAAGTGTGCAAGATTACACCCAAAAAATTAGAAGAAGAGATATTATGTTAGGTTTTTATTCGCATTCGCAAGAAAAGTTGTTGAAGTATATCGGGGGTTTACATAGCTACCTAAGGAAACATACTATCCTTATTTTCAATCCCACTAGTCTAGATGAGGTTTGTGTGCAAGCCACTCACCTTGAGGCAAGAGGGGAAAATATTCCAAAAGAGGGTAAAAAGAAGTCATTTAAGGGTGGAGAGAAAGGAAAGGGTTTCAAAGGAAAAGGGAAGAAAAATGCATCCATTTAATAGGAAGGAGAGAAAATAACATGAAAACATTTATCCGTTTATGGTCACCATGAAGGCCATTTTTGAAAGCTTCATCTAGAGATGAGGACTAAGAAGTTCAAAAACAAAGGGAAAGAAAAAATAGTTGCAACCCCTCAACGGTATTTGGGATCCAATTTGGGTGATGAATCTAAAATTATAGCCATGGGTATGAAAGGGAAGTAATCCATTGCTAGCACTAGTTCATCAAATTTTCACACTAGTACTCCAAATGAAGAAAGAAAGATTGAACTATTTGATGTGAGGGTTATTAAAAACATACAAAAATTGATACACTAATTGATAGTGGGTCTCAAGCCAATTTCAAATATGAAGACTTAGTTAAGAAAATTAATCTTGAAACCATTCCGCATTCCAAACCATATCCATTGGTTTAGATATGCAATAACACAAATTTACAGGTTACAAGAAAGTGTATTCTTTGATTTACAATCACAACAAACTTCATTGAGGAAGTTGAATGAGATGTCGAACCGCTTGATATTTCAGGAATTGTTTTGGGTAGTCCTTACATCTACGATAGAAAATCCATATTCTATCGCCATGAGAACAAGTACCACTTGTTCAAATATGGTGTGGAGTATGTTATGAGAGATCATCGCAAGAAACAAAATCTTTCATTAGTTAATGCATGACAAATGAAAAGACTAGTGAATTCAAGCAATATTTTTTTATTCTTATGAGTAAACCAAAGAATGATGTTGATTATGAAGCATTTTAAGGTTGTAATCCAAAGTTGAAATCTTATTTGATTGAAGTGGTTAATCAAAATAATGAGATGTTTCATGAACCAAAAATATTACCTCCATAGACGTGAATCCAACAAGAAATGCAGTTGCAACAATATTATCCTCTTCCTAACATTGACATGAATAGCATGTCGGTGATGGAGAGTGTTGAAATCAAAAAGAAAATTCAAGAGTTGTTGGACAAAGGGATCATCTGACAAAGTAATTTTCCATGTGGGTCACTTATTGTGTTGGTGAAAAAGAAGGATAGAACATGATACATGTGTGTGGATTTTCGTGCATTGGAAAAAATTACGGTAAAGGATCGCTGCCCACTGCCTAGAATCCATGATTTACTTGATTAATTGAAATATGCAAAGTATTTTACTAAGTTGAACTTAAGGAGAGGCTACAATCAAATTAGAATTGCTAGAGGTGAGAGAGTGAATGTCATAAGGGAAGCACACACTTCTCTTATTGCTGGACATTTCATTGTAAGAAAAAAAATGTCACATATTATGGGCTAGTGTTATTGGACTTGTATGCTTGAAAGTGTGTCATGTTTCATTAAAGGTTGTTCATTGTGTGCAGTCGGTAATCCTAGAAATATGAAGTCAGGATTGTACACACCCCTTCCTGTACCTTCACATCTATGGGAGAGTGTTTCTATGAATGTTATAGGAGGTATTCCAATGTCAAAAATCGATCATGATAATTTGTATGTAGTTTTGGATGGGTTCAACAAGATGTGTATATTAAGTACATGTAAAAAGAAAAGCACAACTGAACAAACAACTCACTTATTATTTCAGCATGTTTAGTTTCATTTTGGATTTTCCACATCCATTGTTAGTGATCAAGTTTCTCAAATTGTTGGGAATTTTTGGTCAAGTTTGTGGGACATGATGGATACCAAGTTGAAAAAAAGTACAACCTTTCATCCACAAATAAATTTTCGAACCAAAGTGGTCAATTGAACAGTCTTACCTATTCTTCGAGGATAATGTAGCAAGCACCCTATGTTCTAGGATGAAAACTTGCACTACGTTCAACATTCTTACAATCGTGAAAAACACTGCTCTACAAAATCATCACCATCTGAGGCATGTCTTGGAAGGATGTTGTTATTGATGGTCATAGTAACATAGAAAAATCCAAGAAGTTCATAGAACAAATCTAATTAATACATCAAATAGTTCAAGATCATATTGAAAAGAGCCAAGGAAAGTACAAAGAAAGGCATGACAAGCATCATTTAGATCACAAGTTCCAAGATAGTGACGAAGTTTGAATTCACATTACCAAAGAGAGGCTTTAAGGGGAAGGTAAAAAATTTAAACCAATTTGTTATGGTCGTTTCATAATTTTGAAAAATATTGGTGACAATGTATTTAAGTTATATTTGCCTTCATACATTGATCCAAATGGAAAATGGCATCCACCCATAGTATTCATCCACCCATGGAATTTACCCATGCTATTGTAAATGGCATCCACCAATGGTATTAATCCACCCATGGTATTTATCCAACCATGGAATTTACCCATGTTATTGTAAGTGACATCCACCGATGGTTTTCATTCACCCATGGTATTTACCCATGCTATTGTAAGTGAGATCCACCCATTGTAGAAATTTCTTATTTTTCCCACCCCGATTTTTAGTTTCACCTTATTTCTCCAAAATAGTTAAATGCCCTTTCCCATATCCATACATTCAACAACTGGGAAATAAATTTTGCTGAAAACACAAATTCTGGAAATATTACAGAATGCTGGAAAATGCAGAAATAAATATCAGCACATACAAACATCCATTCAACACATTTAAACACAGTGATTTTTGGTCAAGGTGACCCTAGAAAAACCCCCTACAACTCTTGGGGAAAACCAGTTCGAAAGCTCCTTCTTATTTCTGGAAAATTCTTTTCACAATGAGAGAAATATTCAGCAAAAAATCAGCAAGCAAACTTTTACAACTTATCTCATTTTCCGTACCTCACAGCCAACTGGAAAAACTTGCAAATAGTAAAACAGAATAGCAATAAATGTTGTACGGCGTCCTTGATTTTTGTGCCCAAATTTAAGCCTTAAATGTTGCTGTACGGACTGCCTAGAAAAGCATACAGGCTGCCATAAATGCTGCTGTACGGTTTTCCTCGATTTCTGTACAGAAAAACAGCAGTACAACTGTACGAATTTCTACCTAGAAAAGTGTGCCAAGGTACAGTCACTTGCTGTACGACCTCGCTTGAAAAACGTGCCAGCGAACTTCAGCTTTTCTGCTCCTCGATTTCTGTGCTAACTTGCTGTACAGCCTCCTTGGAATCTGAACCAAAATTGCTGTACGACCTTTCTAGAAAATCATGCCCAAAGTCTGCCTTTCACTGTGTGCTAACTTAGCTGAACGGACTTTCTGAAATGCTGCCTTGGAATGTGTGCGAAGCTGCTGCCTCCTTCTCCTCACTGCCCAGAAATCTCCCTTGCTCTCTTGCTCTCCTTCTCTCAATCTTCTCATGAAAGAATGAATGACCTTTTCCCACCTTTTCCTCCTTTAACCTAACCCTAAGTGACTTTTGGGAGTCCCTAAATCCAATGGCTGAAATAGATTGAGATCTAGGGCTGAGATTAAATGCTCATTTAAATCTCACTTTCTATTTTTTAATTCACCCCACTTTAATAAAGACCCACTTAGTCATTTATTTCCAAAGTCACTTTGTCCTTTCTAATTTTACATTGACTTAATTAAAAGTCACTTTAAAATTAGACTTTCGTAACTTTATCACTTAAAGTCACTTTTAAATTAGACTTTAGTAACTTTATCACTTAAAGTCACTTTTAAATTAGATTTGACTTTATAAAAATTATAAAGTCACTTTAGGAGAAAAAATTAAATTCTTTTGGACACTTTTCCCTAGGCCAAAGATCAAAGCCTTAGGGAACCACCTGTCCTCCAGTACCAAATTTCAACACTCCCTCTTACCGAGGAAGGTGTTCCTCACCACACCCATCTTGTCTCTGAAGTAGACATGCTTGCCCTGTGGTAAGGCTTTGATAAGAATATCTGCAACCTGCTCATCAGTGGGAATATACTCAAGCTTCACAGCTCCTTTCTGAACATAGTTTCTGATGAAATGATATTTGATCCCGATATGGTTTGACCTGTCATGAAATACTGGATTCTACGTGAATTTAATGCAACTCTAATTATCACAGTAAATCACTAAAGGTCTCAACGGCTGACCAAATAAGCAAAACAACATCTTACGAAGCCAGATGGCCTCAGAACTAGCTAGACTAGCTGCCATATACTCTGCTTCTGCTGAACTCAATGCTATTGACTGCTGCTTTCGGCTGAACCATGACACAACTGCCGAACCCAACCTAAAACAACACCCTGAAGTGCTCTTCATATTAGAAGCACAACCTGCCCAATCAGAATCAGTGTACCCTACCAATCTCACTCCATCCCCCTGCCTATAGTCCAGACCATAATCCATTGTCCCCTGCAAGTACCGCAAAATGTGTTTTTCAGCCACCCAGTGAACCTTCCTAGGCTCACACATAAACTGACTCATCGTGTTGACTGCAAAACAAATATCTGGTCTAGTGTTGACTAGATACATCAAGGAACCAATCAGCGGTCTGTACAATGTGGGATACACCAACTCGAAATCTGAAGCATGAAGCTTCTTCCAGTTGTTGATCATCGGTGTCGACATGGGTTTACAGTCCTCCATGTGGAATCTACCAAGGATATCCAGAATATACTTCCCCTGCCCCAGGAAGAAATGCCCCTCCTCCTGCCACACCTCCAAACCCAAAAAGTAATGCATCAAGCCGATGTCCTTCATCTCAAACTCCGCCGCAAGATCTCTCTTGTAGTGCTCTATGAGTCTCTCTGCACCTGTAATGACTAAGTCATCCACATACAACACCAGAAAGAGAGGCTCCTCACCTATCACAATATAGTAAAGGTTCGGATCTGCCTCACTCTTTGTGAAACCCATCCCCTGCAAGTATGTATCTATCCTGGACTACCAAGCTCTTGGAGCTTGCTTCAGGCCATAAAGGGCCTTCTTCAGTCTGCACATATGGGACTCCTTCCCATGCACCTCAAAGCCCTGTGGTTGCTCAATGTACACCTCCTCCTGTATGAAGCCATTGAGAAATGCAGTCTTCACATCCATCTAGTGGATCTTCCAACCCATCTCTCCTGTTATCGATATAATGGAGCGGATCGAAGTATATCGAGCCACGGGAGCGAAGGTCTCCTCATAATCAACTCCCTCTACCTGGGATAACCCTCTAACCACAAACCTCGCTTTGAATTTCTCAATGCTACCATCTGCAGCATGCTTTACCTTGTAAAGCCATCTGGAAGTAACCAGGGATTTTCCCTCAGGCCTCGGCACCAACTCCCAAACATCATTATTCATGATAGAAGAATACTCCTCCTGCATGGCCTCTCTCCAGACCTACTGGCTAGCTGCCTCCTCATAGCTAGAAGGCTCAGAGTCAAGGATGATGGTAGCCATTGCCATATAGCTACAAAACCTCTCAGGTGGTATGCTCTCTCTGACCGGCCTCTGAAGCCACTTGGGCTTCCTCTTCCCTGAGCATACTTCTCCCATTGGAGAATGAAACTCCTCATCATCATCATCAGGAGCCTGAACTCTTCACTCTCTGTCTATTGTCCTCCTGCCTGCACCTAAACCTGTAGAAGCTGAGGTATCATGTGAAATTTCCATTAGTTCACTCCCTAGTGAACTTCTCTGTGGATTGCTCTGCATGCTGCCCGAAGCACCACCCCTCTGACTATGCGAGCCACTGCTCACTGACGGACCTGACATCTTCATAGATGTACCTCTAGATCCTCCTAATCCCTGCCCATTGGATCCCTGTGACTGACTCAACTGCTACTGAGGGTCTGGCTGATCTAGATACTCTAACTCCCGTGACCTCCTGAAGGCCCTGTCCTCCTCGAACTTCACATCCCGCCTGACAACAACTTTCCTCTGTGCAAGAATGTAAATCCAAAAGGCCTTTGAGGTCTCACTATAGCCCACAAAGATACCCTTCTCTGCAGTGGTCTCTAGTTTGGTTCTCTTCTCCTTGGGTATGTAGGAGTATGTGATACACCCAAAGATATGAAGATGACCAATATCATGCTTCTTTCCAGAAAAATCCTCCTCCAGATTCATATGCCCCAAGGCAAGATGCAGACTCCTGTTCTGTAAATAAACAGTAGTGTTGCAGGCCTCTGCCCACAAAAACAATGGAAACCCGTGATCATGTAACATGGCTTTGGCAACCCCTCTGATGAATCTGTTCTTCCTCTCCGCAACCCTGTTTTGGTGGGGGTTGTAAGGAACAGTGAACTCCATCCTAATGCCTACCTTCGCACAATAGTCAACAAAATCTCCAAGGGTGTACTCTCCTCCATTTTCCGGCCTCAGGGACTTGATCTTCCGACCTGTATGTGTCTCCACAAGAGCTCTGAACTCCTGAAATCTCTTGAAGACCTCACTCTAGGTCTTCAATAAATAAATCCAGGTCCTCCTGGAGTGATCATCAATGAATAAAACATGGTACTCATATCCACTCAAGGAAACATGAGACATCTGACTGCTCACGTCGGAATGAATCAAATCAAGTATCACAGTCGCTCTGTTGTCACTACTAGAAAAAGGGGATTTGGAAAACTTTCCCATCGCACATCCTTTGCAAGTATCAAAGTGATCAGTATTGAAATCTGGCACACCTGTAGTGATCTCCCATAAAGTCCTTAAGGCTCCATGATACATATGCCCCATCCTGCGGTGCCAAATCTCACATAGCTCATAACTGCTAGCTCTGCTGTCGGTACTACTGGTCAATGCCAAAAGGGGCTAAAATGCAAACTTGTACACCTTTGCATGGCGTACACCTATCACTCTAGCTGAATCAGCTAGAGTGCCCCTGGGATATATCAGCACCTGTCCTCCCTCGAACAGTATCTCATATCCTCTATCCTCCAAAGCTGAGACGGATATGAGGTTCTTCCTCATCCCTGACACATAAAGAACATCTGACACCTTCAAGGGAGGTTTAGACTCCATTTGAAATGTCAATGTTCTCACACCGACTGCTCTAACAACTCTGTCATCACCGAGTACTACCTCTATATCATTGCCACTCTCTGAAAGCTCTGAGAAGTACTCATTGACTCTTTTCATATGACATGAAGCCCCACTGTCCACATACCAGATACCCAAATATGCTCCACTAATCGAGGGAAATGCATGCTCCCTCTGAACCTCTATGGTAGATGATCCTGCACTAGAGGACTCACACGCAGTGAACCCAAACTCCCAGTCAAAACGATCTGCAAAGTCCTCAACCTCTACTAAAGCTGCCATGCTCTGGTTCTTCCCCTTATTCTTCTTCTTCTCCAAACATACAACTGCATAGTGTCCCATCTTCTGACAATTCCAACACTTCACCTTGGAATAGTCCTTCTTTGTGTTACCCTGTTTACCTTTACCTTTACCTTTGCCCCCACCATTGCTTGTGGAAGCCTTTTTCTTCCCTTTGCCTTTCTTGCCTCCTACCAACAGAGCTACATCCTCATCCTGCTCAACTGGATTGGCTGCCCCAAGCTGACCTTTCCCGATCTCTCTCTGAATGCAATCATCCCAAAACCTCTCCCATGTGGGAAGGGTCTCACGTGCACAAACCCCATCAGCAAAGTTCATCCATGAACTGGGGAGGCCATTCACTGCAATCCGCACCAACTCAGTGGGTGGAATGACCTCTCCAATCGCTGCCAACTCATCTCACACATTATAAATATTTGTGAGATATCTAGTTGCACTATCACTCTTACCCATCTTAATGTTCTTAAGCTTCTCCTTCAGGACCATTTTCCAGTTCTCATTGGTACTTTGGTAGAGATTGGACAATGCTTTCCACATCTCATGAGCATTCCTCTTTCCTCTCACATGAGGAATGCAATGGTCTTTGATTCCATCTAGGATCAGTCTCTTACCCTTGTTGTTCTTCCTATTATATGCTGCCAACTGAGTAGCATCAGTAGGCACATTAACAGGCTATTGTGTGGTATGCACCATGATGTCCCAGACTTCTACCTCCTCAAAGATACTCTGCATTCTCTCCTTCCAAACATTGTAATTGGTATGCCCATCCAACCTACCCTCCACCTCAATCCCAATGACATCCTGCTGTCCTAAAACTGAAAAATAGCACTCCTGTAGTAAAGATAAAAATTATGTTTGTGAAAAAATTAGCTTGCTGGAATTTTCTGAGTGAAAATTCAGCAGGCTGTATTTTTCTCCTTGTTGTCCCAAACTAAACTTTCAGCACTCAAGCTCCGATACCATGTAGAAATTTCTTATTTTTCCCACCCCGGTTTTCAGTTTCACCTTATTTCTCCAAAATAGTTAAATGCCCTTTCCCATATCCATACATTCAACAACTGGGAAATAAATTTTGCTGAAAACACAAATTCTGGAAATATTACAGAATGCTGGAAAATGCAAAAATAAATATCAGCACATACAAACAGCCAGTCAACACATTTAAACACAGTGATTTTTGGTCAAGGTGACCCTGGAAAAACCCCATACAACTGTTGGGGAAAACCAGTTCGAAATCTCCTTCTTATTTTTGGAAAATTCTTTTTACAGTGAGAGAAATATTCAGCAAAAAATCAGCAAGCAAACTTTTACAACTTATCTCATTTTCCGTGCCTCACAGCCAAGTGGAAAAACTTGCAAAAAGAAAAACAGAATAGCAATAAATGTTGTACGACCTCCTTGATTTTTGTGCCTAAATTTCAGTCTTAAACGCTGCTGTACGGACTGCCTAGAAAAGCATGCAGGCTGCCATAAATGCTGCTGTATGGTTTTCCTCGATTTCTGTGTAGAAAAATAGTAGTACAGCTATACGGATTGCTGCCTAGAAAATCATGCCAAGGTACAGCCACTTGTTGTACGGCCTCCCTTGAAAAACATGCCAGCAAACTTCAACTTTTTTGCTCCTTGATTTATGTGCTAACTTGTTGTACGGCCTCCTTGGAATCTGAACCAAAACTGTTGTACGACCTTTCTAGAAAATCGTGCCCAAAGTCTGCCTTTCATTGTGTGCTAACTCAGCTGTACGGACTTGCTGAAATGCTACCTTGGAATGTGTGCCAAACTGCTGCCTCCTTCTCCTCACTTCCCAGAAATCTCCCTTGCTCTCTTGCTCTCCTTCTCTCAATCTGCTCATGAAAGAATGAATGACCTTTTTCCTCCTTTTCCTCCTTTAACCTAACCCTAAGTGACTTTTGGGGAATCCCTAAATCCAATGGCTGAAATAGATTGAGATCTAGGACTGAGATTAAATTCTCATTTAAATCTCACTTTCTATTTTTTAATTCACCCCACTTTAATAAAGACCCACTTAGTCATTTATTTCCAAAGTCACTTTTTCCTTTCTAATTTTACATTGACTTTATTAAAAGTGACTTTAAAATTAGACTTTAGTAACTTTATCACTTAAAGTCACTTTTAAATTAGATTTGACTTTATAAAAATTATAAAGTCACTTTAGGAGAAAAATTAAATTCTTTTGGACACTTTTCCCTAGGCCAAAGATCAAAGCCTTAGGGAAACACCTGTCCTCCGGTACCAAATTTCAACACCCATGGTATTTACCCACCCATGGAATTTACCTGTGGTATTGTAACAAAAAAAATCTATAAGTAACAAGTTGCATTATGTAAAAGGAAATATTTTCCACCACAATCTAGCTTCTACATTTATTCTCTATTTTAATAAAAAAAAATCTCTGGTTTTATTTACTGTGTGTTCTCTCCTTTTTCTAGCATTATAATTTTGCAGATATTGTCATATCCATTTCAATTTTTTAGATCTTGGGGGCTTCCCCCCAAGATCCGAATGAGTGGTATCAGATTCAGGTTATGAATCCATGGAAATAAAGGTTTGAAGCACATTTCAGTTTCAAAAATTTTCATCCATATTGAGAAAACTCCATGCAAGGTTTACGACCTCCACAGAGCACTTTCTTAGACAAAGCAGGAAGAATTCTTGTTTTTGTTTTTCATTTTTTTGTAGGATTTTTTTGGGCGATGCATTTGTAGAGAATATGTAAAAATATCGGTGAAAAATTTTCAGAAAAAATATAGTATATCTGGATTCCCTACAAAAATATATCTAATTAAAAAAAAATAGTCGAATCGGAGTCCCAATGAGGGAGGTATCTCTAATTCAAAATTAGCAATGTTGCAGAAACATTTTCTGATGACAATTCGTGGACAGTAGCTCTCTTGTCATTTTTGTAGTTTTTAGTGCACAATTTTAGAGAAATGGTTATATATCTGAGCTCCCCTTGAAAAATCACCACATTTCAAAAAACAAATTGGTCAAATTGGAGTCCGGATGAGGGATTTATCACTCATTTGAAATCAACAATTTTTCCAGAAATTTTGTGACAACAGGAAAATTGCAGCCCGAATATGAGTTTCCAAATTCTCCAAATATCGATTTCAAACACATGGGAGGATGCATTATTTTCATTCTATTTCTAAAAATAGGTTATAATAAATATCTTGAGCTATATTTGACCGAGTTATGCCCATTTTGGGTCTGGAGCAACACTCAGAGTGGGTTCCCTTTGGAAATGTGCCCTCCCACCTTGATTTAGTAGGCTTTTTCTTCACATTCATCAATTTCAACATAATAACATTTGAAATGGGTTATTTGGAGATGTGCCCTCCCACCCCAGGCTATGTAGGCACCTGCTACTTCATCGGCACTCAACAGCACAGTTATGGGTCAACGATGCAAAATCCTTCTCATCGAAGTTCATTTGCTAGGCCGCACACTTTTGGTATCACAGTTGGTCACAAGCATTGCACAGTATATCTATCCTTGGATCTTCGTTTGTCATAATTTTTTGTCATCCATAAACCCACACTTCATCGAATTCCATTTTCTAGACCACACAATGTTAGCATCAGAGCTGGTCATAAGCATTACAGGGTATCTCTATCCTCGAATTTTCATTTTTCATGGTTATGGGTCATCTACAAACCCATATTTCATTGAAGTCCATTTTATAGGCCTCAAACTATCAATATCATAGTTCGTCACAAGCATTACACGGTATTTCTATCGTCACATCTTCGTTCATCATGGTTGTGGGTTAACCACGAAATACCCTTCTTGTCAGTGGCTCTTCATATTCAACAAAGACTTCTCAAGAGGGAACTTCATGCAACGGGGACCATTGCTTCTTAAGGAGGGAGGAATGAACCAAATTGAAAATGGTATCCACCAATTGTATTCATCCACCCATGTTATCCATCCACCCATAGAATTTACCCATGGTATTGTAAATCACATCGACCCATGGTATTCACCCACCCATGATATTTATCCACCCATGGAATTTACCCATGCTATTGTAAGTGGCATCCACCCATGGTATTTGTTCACCCATGGTATCTACCCATAGTATTGTAAGTGAGATCCACCCATGGTATTTACCCACCCATGGAATTTACCTGTGGTATTGTAAAAAAAAAAAGGCTATAAGTAACAAGTTGCATTTTGTAAAATGACAAATTGTCCACCACACTGTAGCTTCTACATTTATTCTCTGTTTTAATTAAAAAAAATCTTTAGTTTTATTTACTATGTGTTCTATCCCTTTTCTGGCATTCTAATTTTGTAGATCTTGTCATATATGTTGTATCTTAAGAGACAATTCCTTGGCTGTGGAAAGGAATCAGTGCTAAGACATTTTTTAAAAATGTGTCACATAAGTAATTATATCAGGTGGTCTTCATTCAATCCCTTTGGAAACTAATTCTTTAAAACCCTTAATAATCTGGTATAATGATAGAATCTCCAATGCCATTAACTGCTGATATTTGAATGGAAAAGAAGAAATGTAGAAGAAACTCAAAATGATATGTTCTAACAAAGAATCTATCACTTTTTATTTCTTAATGAATTTATGGAGAGAGAGGAAACTCAAAATAATATTTTGTAAACATGGAATCTATTAATTTTAATTTCCAGAGAGAATTTGTCAAGGGAGAGGAGATGGAGTGAAGGAGCACAAATTAAGGTTATTTAACTCTTGATCACATATGTAATTAAGAGACCTACAACTACTTTACTTCACTTCATTGTTGGAAGAAGGAACAAAAAATGGCACGGGAAAAATGAATCACCATCAAAAGTTGTAGGAAACTTGACGCTTCTTTCATTAATTCCTCAAAAAAGTAAGTACCAAAGTTTTAGTCTTCTAGAGGTTCGAAACTCGGAACACCCCTCATCTTTCTTTCTGCCTTGCTTAAATACATCAAAAATAGTTTGTAACTACTAGAATTTCTTGAAACTACTTTGAATACCTATACTGTTAAAACTACTTATTACATTGAAATTGAGGACATCAGTACAAATTCAATCTTAAAAAACAAAGAAAACAAATTAAAACTTGAAATATTATTATTTTTGTTGAATCTAATTTGTTGTTGATGCATCTCCTTCAAGTGCTAATGTGTCTCCCTGACAGATTAGACATCCTTGCCCTGCATTTCTTCCAGAGTTCAGTATTTGTCTTTTCTTCTTGCTATCATATGTTTTCTATTTCTGATGTGGTATTCGAAAATTTCTACTATAACACATTTTTTCCTGACTTGACCGAGCTGTTACGTTTCCAACAGTGCCACCATGTGCTCCCTTTTCTCGACTCTCCCTATGCCTCTACATTATCATGCCTCCTTTTTCCCGACTCTACCTCTTCTGATCGTGCCTACAACGTTATGTCTTCTCTTCTCCTTTGCTCTGCGTTGGGTCACTTACTTGAGTCCCCTTCCCACATTCACGTTTCTTCATAAAACAATGCAATTGCACATAATCCTAGACTTTAAATAAATCCAAATTTCCCTTTGAAAACTATCGTGTCTATCCCTTTATCGCATTTCGAATTTTGACATTTATAACATATTCTCGAGTACCATTCCTTGCAATATGTGATGTGTGATTTGTGATAAAGGTAGGCATGATGTGGCTAGTGGAGGTGGGGCTGATTGCATATCGGAATTAGCAATATGAAACTTTATTGCATTTTGAATTTTGACATTTATAACATATTCCTCATCGCCATTCCTCCTGATTTTGCGATGTGCGATGTGCGATAAAGGTAGGGATGACATGGCAAGTGGAGTTGGGGCCGATCACAAATCGCAATCGGTGATATGAAACCTTCTCACACATCACATTTCAACATTCATAACATTCTATGTTATAATCAAATTTTTCCCTCTGATGCAATTCTTACAAAGAAAAAACCCATGTACCCGAACTTAAAAACCTTTAGATTTTAGCGATAACTTCCATTGCGTCTGCTTCGTTATCACACTTCGCACTTCGGTGAATCACATTATCTTATGATCGTGTTGTGACCAACAACAACCCCCCTTTTTTTATTTAATATTAGTAATAATGCTAAATAAATGGGGACCCTTCGTTAAAAAATCCAAAAAATCAATTAGGATTTGTTTTCCTTTTCAAATAAAACATTCTATCATAAACTTAGAGAAATCCCTTAGAAAGAACATTAAGAAACACTTAATTTTATGATATATTACAATAAAATTGTTCTTTAAACAAAATAGCGCACCCATCGCAAAATGATATATATCTTTTATAAAACAGAAAATGCGATTTTGCGCTTTTGCGATAATGCGATCCCAAAAATCCTATACAATAAACATATTGGTCGCAGATGTATAGCGCAGAAAATAGAAATGTTAAACGAATACCTTTTGCACTATTTACAATTTTGCGCTTTTGCGAGATTTGTGATGTGCGCTTTTGCACTATTTCACAATTTGCGCTTTTGCGCTATTTATAAAATTGCGATGGTTTCATTTTGCGATATTGTGATATTGCGACATTGCAATATTGCGATATTATGCAGCAAATCGCAGATCGCAATGTCGCAAATTCATAAAGGCGTATTGTTCAAAGACAATCTTCCCATATATCAATATCTGTTATGCGCTTTAACGATTGGATTAAATGATTGGATTGACAATTAATGGTAAATGAGATTTTGTTTTGATTGAAAGTCATTTCACGTTAAAATAATATATTTCATCCGCCTTTGAATTTAAAATAGTCTCATCACCTTTCTCATGCCATTACTCTCATTTAGCTCGTAAAACGCAGGCACGAAGGAGCAAACGTCTATACAAAGCTTTCACAGAACATTATGGGTAAGAAGGAGAAGAGCTCGAATTCTGAAAACAGAGAAATGACTTCACTATATGCAGACACCGCTTGCAATAAGGATGCCGGTATATCCACTTGGGAAGAAATGTATAATTTGCTGGAAGAAGAAAATCCCGGGGTATTAAAAGTTACGGCTACAGCAGGTTCTAGTAATACATCTGAAGCAACCCTCAAAGAACTGGCTTGTTCATTTCTGCATAGGATAGTGGCAAGGCCAAGGATTCTCCCATATATGGACATGGTGAAATGGGTGCTGGACAGCACCGATATTTCAGATAGACAATTTAGAACTCCAGCTCAAGAGCTAATCGGGTCATTCACCACGGAAGATTTGAGACTAATATATAATTTGCCAGAACCTCAGGCGACTTACAATAAACAGTTCATGGAAGATTTTTCCAGAGAACATGCAAATTTGTCAAAATGCACAAAGGAGTGGACCAAAAGAAGTGAACTATTGAAGAAAAACAAACAAGGTATGTACAGCACGGGTTCACTTACCTCTCCTTATTGTTTCACTGTTGCCATGTTATGCAGGTTTTTTGGAAAGCCTGACATAAATATGATCTTGCCGGAATGGCTCCCTTTGTTGAATGCGGCCGTTAATTCTACAATTGTAGACTGGGCCAAAATCTTATCTGATAATTTGACCACTGCCATTTTTCACTACCGGTCCAAGCGAAGTGTTTCTCAGCGGATTTATCCGTCTTTTTATTTATCTGGTTATGTCATGGATGCTATCTGTTATGTCTCTAAATTCCCTGTGATGGGTTGGCAATGGACTATCCACAATCCTTTGCCTATTCATGTGTATCATAAGGAACTATGGGAGTCTAAGTTTGTCCCCCATTTTTATCAAATTTTCCATGGTGTAATGCTGCCATTGTACAGAACATTGCATAATAAGGATGCCCCAAGGTTATCCCCAGAAACAGAGGTTGACACTCTCCCCATCGCAAGATGGTTTGGAGAAGAATTGTTCACTTATATTAGGGTTTTTGGAAGTTCTTATTCCCCCCATGTTTTACCCCTATATGTTCAAGATATACTTGTAGCTCGGGAAATTGCTTATCAGACCTGTGGCCAAGGGGGTTTAGCAAAGGAATTAAAAGAGAAGAAAAAAAGCATTTGGCCACAATTTCCTGTAAAATGTGGAACATTTTCACTGTTCGATATTGTTCATGCATTCCAAGAGATAGGAAACATTACATGCCTTCAGCTGTTCAAATTTTCGAGAAGGTTATTCGACCCAAATGATATTGTTAAGAATTTTACCAATGCAATCAGAGTAAGGGAATTTTCTGGGGAACAAGATCTTTTTGATGATATGTTCCAAGTAAGAAATTCATTTAAAGAAGTTTTGAATTCAGCTCAAATGAAGTTATCTCCAGAGGAATTCCAGGAATTCAAACATTACAGAGAAAGAAGACTAACTCCTATTCCTTTGGAAAATCTACGCGTAGAGCCCGCAAGGGAGCAAACTCCTAGAGTTCGTCTTAACGGCAGTTCGAGTACAGATAAATCTAAATCAAAATCTGACAGAGAGACTTCTGAACATTCCAATAAGTCTAATGAAAAGGAAGATAAAATGGAAGAATCCATGAAAGATTCTGCACAATCAAAAGAACTTACTCAACAACAAATTTTGACTTCTCAACAAACAAATCCTCCTCCAACCAATGTACAACAACAACCAGTCATCATTGAGTTAGACAAAGAATGGGAAAGTTTTAACCAATTGATTAATGTAGAAGGACAGAATGTACAGACCCCTGTCCAAACAACCAAAGTTTTGAACAAAGGAACAAGTAGCACCGTCATAGTGACTGAGCACATACCAATAACACCATCCTCTGAAATTGTACTTAATGTAGAGGAAATTCCTCCTCTAGATGTATTCTACAGCCCAAAATACAAAGCAGTAGTGAAGAAATAGAGAAAAAAGAGAAAGTTAGAAGGTGCAATTGCTACTGAAGCAGAACAAGTATATGTTTTGTGGAAGGATCCTGCCACAGAACCTACTGATAATCTCGCTAAGTTATCTCAAATGACAGGAGCTTATGCTTCTGCAACAATTGACAAAGCATTTGAGATACAACTTTTTTTGAATGAAAAAGAAGAACAAATAAAAGTTCTACAACAGCAATTGCAACAGGTACAAGCCAATAAGGAAGCACAATTTAAACTTGAAGAATTACAACAACAACTTCAAGAAATGCAAATAGGACATCAAAAAAGTTTGGCAGATAAAGACAAACAAATACAGATTATCCAAGATTAGCATAAAGATGATCCTAAGCTTCCAGAATTCATTTCAGAAACTATCTCTTTAAACAATCAACTACTACAACAAGAGGAAGGTTTATGCCAAAAAATCTTGCAATGGAATTCTTTTTTCCAAGAGAGTGATAAAATCACAAATCATGTCGTAGATTTACGAAATGATTATGATTTGATTAATGAAAATATCAATGATTATTTGGTATGGCAAAAAACAGAAGAAGGCAGAAAAGCTGGTGGACCCCTTATTAATAAAAATCATAAATAAATACTTTTTAATAACTGGGATGCACAAACCAGAAGGGCAGAGAAGGTAGCAGCAGAGGCGGCTACAGCGACAAACACTCTTACAGATTTTGTAAATGATAATTTACACAAAGATAATTTGATTTCAGAAACTATTCTAGGATATCTCCCACAGGCACATCAACTGCAAACGGAATGGAGGCAAAAGGAAGAAGAAAGAGAAAAATCAATCCAAGGGCTGACAAGATTAAATTGGGACTCATACTGGATGTACTTAGTGAAGCCACACAGTCAGCATAGTGCGCTTAATTGTATCATCAATTCTACAGAGAAGATTGCGCCTACACTTGCCGACTCTGTGTTTTCAGGACAGTTGAATTCTGAAGTTGGTCAACCACATTTTCTCAAAACTATGCTAGATGCCTACAAGTTTAAAGATCAAGTTCATAGATAGTTAGATTTAGTTTTAATTTTACTGTATTTTAGCCTAGGAAAAGGACGGTCATTGAACTGAATCCTTAATTTTTGTAATAGACTATTTTTATATTTAACTAAGTAGTATTTAAACCCTTCTCATGCATTTAGAGAAGGGTCCTGGATCTTAATATTTTTTGACTTGGAGATTACATTTTTGTACTCCACTGTCTTATATATTTTTAAAAGGATCACATCTGGTGATTTTTATGTGGAATTATCTTTGAAGTGTTGCATTTTTGTACCTTGAAATTTGATTTTGCATCAGAGTTACTGGATTAGAGTATCAGATTTCATTTGAAAGTCTTCAAGATGAATAAGGTATTTCTATCTATTCATTGTTGATTTCTTTTGTCTTATGATATTCGATTTAAAATTTGCTATCATTTATATACATATTTGGTTTTCACAACGTTTCTTTTTATATATCATTTATGAGTATAATTGAAACGTTATCTTTCATAAGTATATATAGATGGTATACAATGATGAATGCAATATGCTAATACAACTCTGTTTAATTTCTTAAACAGAGTTATATTTATCTGTTTCTGCACATTTCAACTTAAATAATAATACATTTTTATGGTTATTGTTAAATTGGAACAATCTTAAGTTGTATTCACATATAATTACCCGGGTTAGTGTTAGAATTTCTTTACCAGTATTTAGTTTAAATTAAATAGTTTTATTTCAGTTAATTTAGTCCCATTTTCACCCATCCAAATCAACCCATCACCAACCCATTTATTTATAAGGAAACTAGTCCTTTAAATCCAGTCGGAGCCACCATACCAAACGGAAAAGGAGCTATCCTAAGGTCCCGACCGGGTGGTTTTCCCCAATGTTTGAAGCAGAGATTTTCTAGGCTTCAACATTTTTGGCACTAGAAGGAGGGCCTGAGCTATGAATGGCAAGTAAATATTTATCCACAAGCCATTCTAAGAGAAAAACACCCTCATTAACTTCTTCAATTTCTTCTGAAATACAAAATCCTATAGAAGAAATTGCGAAGAATATTCATACACCCACTACCAAAATCTCAAAACATTCAGACAATCAAAATCCTGAGTCTCCTGAAGTTCAAGATTTAATTCATAAATTGAAAGGATTCTCATTATCTCTAGAAGAGTTTGAAATATCTAAAGGTAGTGTAACCTCAAAATTTGTCTCTTCGAAACCTCTCACTAGGCTTCAAAGTGGAAAACTTGGTATTTCTCCGAAAGAATTCCCTTTACCTAGTAGAGTCAAGACAATAAAAACTCAATCAGAATCAGTAAGTGATATAAGTTCACCATCTAATGTTCAAATACTTGTTTCCAAAATCCCAACTCAACAAAGTACAGTTGTTTCCACATCATCTCCTCAAGCATCATCTCCTCAATCATCATCTGCTCAATCATCATCAATCTCAACATCATCTATTCCGACAACTTCTATTCAAACACCACCAGTTTCTACTACTCCTCCAATAGTTGTTCCAATAATGGCTAGACCATGGGCTACTCCAGGGGCAGTCAACATGGCTGCATCTTTACATGATTTACCAGACAATCCTTGAAAATGGCTTCCAAAATTTAGTCCAGATCTTAACATTCAAGCTGAAGAACATATCAGTAACTTTATGCTAGCTATTAATTTGAATGGATTCACACATGAAGATGTTGTAGTCAGACTATTCCCTTATACTCTTCAAGGAGCAGCAGGATCATGGTACTTTTCATTACCTTCGGGATCCATAACAAGTTGGGCCATTTTTGCAGATTATTTTTTAACCAAATTTGGAGATGACAGATCAATAGCTACTTTAATCAACGATCTCTCAAATTTGAAAGCAGAACCCAAGGAACCCATTAAAGAATTCAACGCTAGATTCAACAAACTTTTGAACAAAATTCACACAGATTCAAGGCCTAGTGAACAAGTCAGAAGTGAATGGTATATAACTGCCTTACCCTCAAACATAACATTTTTTGTAGATAGAGCTGCAAAACCTACATTAGCCGAGAATATGAAAGAGGCTATTGTAGTAGAAAAACGAATTATTTCTCTAGAAAAGAAAAATGCTATTGAGGAAAGGAAATCAAAGAAAGTCAGCTTCAAAGATGATTCAAAGAAAAAGGCTAAAGACCCATACGACATGGAAGGTTTACAGAAAGTACTTAAAACCATGTCAAATGAAATGGTTGAAATTAAAAAACAAGTAGCTGAAACTTCTACCAAGAACCCATTCCGAAATTTCAGAAGAAACCAAGTTGAATCTAAACCTCCTAATGCAATCTCTAACACAAAATCAGAAGAAGAGGAAGAATAAGAAGATACATCTTTAGTATCAGATGAGGAAGATGAGAATGAAGAAATAGCTAAATTGCATGGAATGTGGGATTTTATTCTCCCTAATTCTGATAATGAAGAAGCTATGCCTGTAAGTACTAGGAGTAAATCTATATCGGAACCAGTGCAAACAGTTCCTAAAAAGAAAATTACAACTCCAAGTACCAAAGAAAAATCCCCTGTAAAGAAAACTTCTCCATTACCTACTCAAAATCAGCCATCCTCTTCTAATCCTCCTACATCAACAACAAAGACTTTAGTGGTGTCAGATCCTATGGAATACAAGATTGTCGAAGACATGAAAAAGATCAAAGCCAAAATTTCCTTACATGAACTCAACAAACTAAAACACCATCAAAAGTTGCTATTGAAAGAATTAAACGCTACACCAATTTCTCCTTTACCAAGTGGTGTAGTTGCAAAAGCAGCTAGGGGAGCTGGTAAGCCACCAGATAAGGTAGATGCTACTGATACTATGATCATTAGAGAAAAGTCAAATTATCAAACTCCTCCTTTTCTTTTGACTTATGAGATGTACAATAAAAATCTGCACAATTGTTTGATTGATTCTGGAGCCTCCTCCAATATAATGCCTACTTCTGTCTGTGCCAAATTGAATATCGAACCACAGAAATTAGCAGTTCATATCGTTCAATTGGATTGCTCTAAAGTTCAAGTTGTAGGAGAAATCAATTCAGTTACTATCAGATTAGCTTCTGATCTTAGGATTGTCCAAAGAATTGATATTTTGATTGCTGATATTCCTGAATTCTATGGATTAATCTTAAGCAGGGACTGGTCTGCGAAACTTAATGGTTATATCTCAACTGATTATTCACATATGTGGCTTCCCTATAAAGGGAAACCGAATCAAATCAAAATTGAACGAGAAAAACATATGACGCACACTGTCACTGAATTCGAACAACCTAATGAGCCTGTGGCATTCAACAACAATATTCTTGGAGGTTATTCTGCTGAATCATTTCTTGGAAACTTCGAAGCACCTCAATCACCTTTTACTGTAAATAGTTTTGTTTCTCAAATAGAAAATTTTTCACAATCTGATTCTTCCAGAATTGTAAATATTTCTGATGTAATTGTAGATAAGTCATTAGATAAGTATTTATTTTTGTCGTTATATTTTGATGGATCAAAGTCTAGCGATGGAGCTGGAGCAGGATGCATCTTAATTGATCCATATGGAGAGAAAACCATGTTGTCATGTAGGTTAGAATTTGAGTGTACTAACAATACCGCAGAATATGAAGCTTTGGTTCAAGGACTTTATAAAGCTATAGGGTTAGATGTTAAATACTTGAAAGTCTTTGGTGATTCTGAAATTGTCATAAAACAAGTTAGGAATACTATTCATCTCCTTTTAGGACATCTTAAACACTATCAAACCCTAGTACAAGATCTCACCACTCACTTTTTAGCATTCAATATTTCTCCTATTCCTAGGAATCAGAATACATCAGCTGACTTGTTAGCTAATGTTGCATCTAAACTCCTACCTGCTGAAGATTGTAATCCTGATAGATTTTCTGTAGAATTAATTTTTCGTCCATCTGTCCCAGACAATGTTACAAACTGGAGAGTATTCTATCATGATCAAGATATTTTAAATTTCATGACTTCAGAGAAATCTTATGATGAGAAAATTATTGATGAGAATGATCATGATTTACAAATTGCTTCAAAAGGTAATGAAAATCCCATTCCGAAATCTGTTGTTAAATTATAGGATTTATATGACATTAAAGATAGATTCAAGAAAGTCACTAATGCTAAACTTCAAAGTTCCACTTTGAAGTTTGAATTAGTAAATCTTGGTTCTGATTCTAAACCTCAAAACATTAACTTAGGACTCAATTTAATACCAGAGGAAAGGAATGTGTTCATTAAACTTCTGAACAAGTATAAAAACGTTTTTTCTTGGAATTATGATGATTTAAAAACGTATGATACTTCGGTTATTTCACGCACAATTCCAATGCTTCCTGATATTAAAGCTGTTCAATAGAAGTTAAGAAAGATTCATCGAAATATCGAAAGTCAAATCAAATCAGAACTTAATAAACTTTTAAAAGCCAAAATCATTTTTCCGGTCAGGCACTCCAAATGGGTTTCCAATATGGTACCTATCAGGAAGAAGAATGGTGATATAATAATCTGTATTGATTTCAGAAATTTAAACAAGGCATGTTTAAAAGACAATTTCCCATTGCCAACCATGGAACATATACTTCAAAAGGTAGTTGGTTCTGAACTTATGTCCTTTCTCGATGGATTTTCGGGCTATAATCAAGTTTTAGTTCATCCAGATGACAGATTGAAAACAACTTTCAGAACAAAATGGGGAACTTATGCTTATTAGAAAATGCCTTTTGGTCTAATAAATGCAGGAGAAACTTTTCGAAGAGCCATGGACATAGCATTTAAAGGTCTGATCAATAAATCAGTTGTTGTTTATCTTGATGACATAACAGTATTTTCAAAAAAGAGAGCCAATCATCTACATGATTTAAAGCAAATATTTGAAAGATGTAGAAGGTTTGGTATTTTCTTAAATCCAAAGAAATCTTTCTTTGCTTTGGATGAAGGAAAACTCTTAGGATTTTTTGTGTCAAAAGATGGTATATATATTGATCTAGATAGAGTGAAAGAAATTTCTGATATTTCTTTACCTCATAACAAAAAATCCATATAATCATTTGTTGGACAGATTAATTTTGGTAAAAGATTCATTCCTGATTTTTCTTTAATTGTTTTACCTATGCAAAATATGATCAAGAAGAATTCAGTATTCAAATGGGGGCATAAAGAGAAAGAAGCTTTTGAGGCAATCAAACAAGCGATCATTAATGCACCAGCATTGAATACCCCGGATTTTTCTAAAGATTTTACTTTGTATACTTTGGCCACCGAAACATCCTATGCAGCTGTTTTAACACAGCTCAATGATCAGAAAATCGAGGCACCAATTTCTTTCTTTAGCTCAAATCTGCAAGGAGCTGAGATTAATTATTCCGATGTTGAAAAACAAGCCTTTGTTGTGTTTAAATCAATCAAACATTTCAGACCTTTTCTCTTGAAAACACATACAAAAATCATTGTCCCATTCTCTGCAGTGAGGCAATTATTAATCCAAAAAGAAGTAGGAGAAAAGAGAGCTAACTGGGTAACAGCCTTGCAAGAATATGATATGATATTAAACCAGCTAAGATTGTTAGAGGAAAAGGTTTTTGCAGATTATTGGCAGGAGCTCATAACATACCAGAAAATCAAGATTCAAATCAAGATATTCAAGTAAGTCAGATAAGTGTTACAGATTCTGAATCTCAGTATGCAGATCTTATCTATTACTTGA